>RJWK010069627.1:0-11096 GCA_004363435.1 Platanista minor | reverse complement strand
GGACCTCTCACTGCTGTGGCCTCTCCCGTGGCGGAGCACAGGCTCCGGACGCGCAGGCTCAGCGGCCACGGCTCACGGGCCCAGCCGCTCCGCGGCACGTGGGATCTTCCCGGACCGGGGCACGAACCCGCGTCCCCTGCATCGGCAGGAGGACTCTCAACCACTGCGCCACCAGGGAAGCCCTAAAGCATTCTTAATTGATCAGTTTTAGAGAACATCTTTTGATCCCCCACCATAAAACATGAGGAAACCAGGGTACCAATATTACCTTTCAACTTATTTCTCCTTTTTGCTTTTATTTTGGCTAATTATATAATTTCTAAGTTGTCGTTTATAACATTTTCAGTTGTTTTGTACGTAATTCTGTGGAAAATTGGATTCGATTCCGGTATTTTTGCCAACATCTCATCATTATTCACTTCTTGGCTGAAGTTTATTCTTTGGTAGCTTATTCAAGAAAGGCTCATGGGGAATGTATTACCTAAGCTCTTGTAGGACCAAAAGTGTTTGTGTTTTTATACTTGAGTGCCAGTTAGGTTGGATATGAAATTCTTAAATTAGACTCTGTTGATATTGCTCAAGTGTTTTCTAGTGATGAAGCTTGCTGTAGAGTAATGGGAAGCCAGTTGAGTTCTCTCTTTTTGTAAGAGAAATTTGGGTAGTGTTTTAAAAACTCGGCTTTGCTTTTTATCTCCTTTCTTTATATTTGAAGCCTAGTAACTTTATTGTCTTAGTAATATTGACTCTCTATCAAGCTTTTCCAGGGACACAGTGTGTACTTTCAATACATAAGTTCAAATCTTTTGTGTCTCAACGTTTTTCTTGAATTAGTCCTTTAAATACATTTGATGTTATTTTGTTTAGTTCTCTTCTCCAGGGCACTAATTATATTTATGCTGAGAAACAATGTAGCTGCTTAATGGCTACATGAGCTTAGGCAAGTTGCCTCACCTCTCAGAGTCTGTTTCCTTTTCTAAAAACTGCAGTAATGACCCTCAGAAGGTTGTTGTGAAGATTAAATAAGCTAATATATGTAAAGTGTCCTGGACTGTGCCTGGCATGTATTATGCAGTGTTAGCTCTTATTCTTTTTATCTATTCTGCCTGACTTCCATACCTCTCATTTCCTCTCTTATCCAGTGGTAAACACTTCAGAGCTCAGTCCGAAGCTGGGGGTTAATTAATAGAATGTCCTTTCTTGGTGGGCCCAGGGCTAGACCCTAATTCAGACAGATTAATTCTTTTTTTTTTTTGCCCAATATTTATTGCTAGAAATTTCTTTTTATATGGCCCCAAATATCCATCCTATAATTGCCAAACATTCTTCCTGGTTCAATCAGTCAAAATAATTTATTGAGTGTCTACTAAGGGCCAACAATTATACTAGGCACTCTTAAAAGATAACCTGAGGGATATTAAAATTTTTAAGAGTTTCTCTGAGCAAAAATTGATTTGAATTGGGCAGCATCCACTCTAGCAGATAGAAAGGAGCTCTGAGGGGCTATACAGAATTTATAGCCAGAAGGGAGCAGGAATAATAAAGTTATGCTGGGCAAAAAAAAAAAAACAGGTGGATTGCTGAAAGTTAACCTCCTTTAGGTGATGGCCAGCGTTTATCAGGCGGATTACCAAAGTAGTGCTGACCAGGGGATTCCTGCTTGACTAGCTTAAGATTCCATTTCTCGGAGAGCCAAAACCGTAATTAAGTTAAGCCTCAGTTTGGTGACACCGGGCTTAGCATAAGTGACTCCATTATGGGCTTATTGTCTTGTTTTTGTTTTTAACAATTTCCTCCTTTTGATCAGACTCTCAGCTTATCTGAGAGACTTGATAAAAATATAAGGTATTAGTGCCACTCCCAGCTACCACTCTAGAGTTCTCACTGTTACTGCTGAATCTTTGTGTGGTGTTCATGTTCTTTAAGTTGGTCATTTTCTTTGCTCCAATGTTCTGTCCTTACACAGATCATTTGCTTGGTGATTAGTGCCTGCAAACATGCATTTAAAACTTTTGGGAGAATACAGAGCACCAGGGAGACTATTATGATTATTCTTAGAAGGATAATTCCTAATGTCTGGAGTGCAGTTTGTAGCTATGGTCCCCAAGAACCAAACCAATCAAAATCAAATGAGTCATAGAAAGACCCCATTGAACGAGTCACTTTCTTAAGCCAACTGACCATATATAAACTTTGGTCAGAGAGTCTTAAGGATTTTTCTTGGGCAGTTGCTTTAGCAGCAGATTCAGGGATAGTTGCCAGAGTTAAGGAACACTCCCTTCCCATACATTAACAGAGATAAAGCAATCAGCAGCAAAAAGGCAATGGAATAAAGGTTTCATATTGGAGATGAAGATCTTGATCTGTGATCTTGGGAGAGCTGCCTACCCAAGCTGTCCTCTGCTTCTTGGGAGAAACCTCCCTAGTCAGTTTTCATTTTAGATCTCCAGCTGGTGTACAGTTCCAAGAGTCTGAAGAAGGAGTCCTTTTTAATTGGGAGTTGGGGACCCAAGGTTCAAATCCCTGACGTTTGGCTGCTGTTTAGGTAGTGAGGAGGACCTGGTGTAGTGCCTACTAAGGAGGTTCAAAGACAGATTTTGTTCTTAGTGATTCCAATCCAAAGGGCATGAGAAAATTGGAAATGTTAGTTTGGAGAGTGGTAGCCAGATGTTTGAAGAAACTAGAAGAATTTGGAATTCAGTCCAATTTTCAGGTATATAACAAAACCTTAGGGACAAATAACAGGACTGGAATCTACTCTCTACAAAGGTGTAAACATAATTTTTCTTCCTATAGTCACCCCTATTCTTACCAAATATAATCACAGTACACCTAATTTGTTTTCATTGAATGTGGCCTGACCATCTTCATAAGGGCTGCAAGAATAGTGACTGACCATGTAGGCTCTTTTTGAGTCTGCTTTGCTGGAGTATTTCATAATGATTCTCAGACTGAACTCTTAAAAGCCTCTCAAGGATAGGAAGCTAAGCCAAAGACTTGCCATCAGCTTTTGCCTGCCATACCTGTAGTTTGGGTGAATTCCTCTCTTCTCAAGTTCCCCCAAATATCCTGAGGTTATTTAAGCCTGACGGGAAGTGACCTTCCTTGCTCAGCTGGCAAAGCTGCCAGGAACCCTGTACCAAGACCATTTTCCCAGGGGGATTTATTGGCTCCATAAAGTCAAACTTCGCTCTTTAAAGCTGCCTGGTCATATCTGAGGCTGTGCACATCTCTTTCAAACATGACATTCCAGTCAAAGCCTTCGTAATAGAACCAGCCTCCATTTGTACCCTTTACAAGAACAGTTTCTTGTTGAATTTATGCAAATAACTGTACTGCTTGAAGTAAGTATACTCACCAAGTTTCCAAATTCTGGAGGGTCCAGGTAGGGGGGAAAAGTCATTGTTTTATCTTCGTTCAAAAAGATATATTTCACCAAATTGCATTTAAGTCATAGATTAAGAGGAAAAGTTTCCTTAACTCTGGGAAAACTAACTCTTAAAGAACCAGCAATTTTTCAAACAAAAAGTCATACAAATGATAACCACCCTCATCAGTTCATTCAGTCCTGTGTAATCCTTGTTCTGCTTGAATCTATTTTTTCCACCGGTTCTGGAAATTCTTACCCAGTTCAGTTTTATGATCTGAAAGTTATCAGAAACCTGTACTTGTCAGAGTTCTTTTCATGAGTCTCCTTGAGGATACAAAAGCAGAGTGAAACAATATCTCTAAAACAAAGCACATAAAAATGGCCATGGTTAAAGATCTGATGATAATTCATTATAATGCAATTGACAAGGAAATTTGCTTATTTCTGTGACATACAGCATTTCAAGATAATAACTAGAATTGTAACTGAAAATGCTAAACCAGGACAATCAGAACTTTATACAATTTCTGGAATATATATTAATACCATGTATCCATACAGAGATAGCATAATTATTACTTCTTATTTGAAAATGCTTCCCATGTAATTTAACATACCAAATAAGCCTAGTTAGTTTAACATCTCTCTTTTTATAAGGAGAGAAAACAATTTTTTTGAGATGTTCCATGGACCTTCTGTAAAATCCCCAAATTAGTTTGAGGTCAAAGAAGACTTAATTTAGAATTTTATTTTGGGACGTTTGTCAAAAATATCAAAAGGCTTTGGACACTTGATTAAAACGGATCACAGATCATCATGAAACAATCCTTAATTAGCTATTTCACCAAAGTGACAATAAAAGATTTTAAAGACAAATACAGAAGGTTACATAGTTGTGAGCAAAACTTAGCGCTTTTAATATTGAGAAGATTCAGTTTTCTTAAGTAATCAAAGACTTGATAAAGACAACATGAAGCAAAGTAAAACACAAAATCTTTGCTTTCTAAACAGATTACTTAAAAGTTAAAGAAAAACCTTTCAAAATCTCTTAACAGGAACAGAACAAAAACCTTAAAAAACTTTCATCCTTTTAACAGAAAAAAAAAAAAATTCTAGTTTTGCATCAGTGTACCTTTGATATTAAAACTCATTAAAAAAAATTTAAATTCCAACCTTAGCCAGTTTGACCACACATAAAATTTCTTTCCCACGATTCCTTTTTCACAAACCTTCTACAACGTTTTAACATTCATGCAGGTTTTGTTCTATTTTTTTTTTTTTTTCCTCTTTCTCATTCTGGAATAATCAGTCATCTTACTTTTCTTGCCTACTTTTCATACAGTTGTTTCTTTTCACCCTTATTATTTCTAAGTAGTTTTAAATTACATATAATGATTAGAATTCTTAACCCTTAGAATGCTTAATTCCTAGTGAAAACTAAGAACTATTACACTAGCATCAGTGGACTGACAAATTTATAGATTTATTTATAATCTCTAGAAGTACCTTCTTCCTTACAGTCAGTTTTTCAATGTGGCACAAGATATATTTACTGAGAGACCCAATCTTTAGTTTATTCTGTGATAGGGAGCCATATGTTGATTAGTTCATGTTTCAGTATTTTACTTCAATTGGAAATGACCTAGATAGTCAATTAATTTCCACCATTTAACTTAAGTCAGCAAAACTCTAAGGTTTCAGTTACCAAGTATCCTAAAAACTGTATTTTATAAAACCTCATCACTGTTCAAAAGTTTATTTATAAACTTTTTTTTTTTTTTTTTGCGGTACGTGGGCCTCTCACTGTCGTGGCCTCTCCAGTTGCGGAGCACAGGCTCCGGACGCGCAGGCTCAGTGGCCATGGCTCACGGGCGCAGCCGCTCTGCGGCATGTGGGATCTTCCCGGACCGGGGCACGAACCCGCGCCCCCTGCATCGGCAGTCGGACCCTCAAACCACTGCGCCACCAGGGAAGCCCTATTTATAAACTTTTATTCTTCTTACATATGTTTAATTTACTTGTTAATAGCAATCATGTTTAGATTACCCATGAATATTCCACAAGACATTAAACATCTAATCATTGTTTTAAAAGTTATTTTTCTTGCTGACAAACTTTGTAACAGAGATAAGCTATTTGACTAGTAAATTCCAGTAGAATAAGAGTTGCATGTCTGCACTAATTTTAATGCTGAAAGCCTTGAAGACATGCCTATTTTAATTAAACCAACAAACTTACACTAGCTTTTATTTACTGAAGATTATCCTTGGTCATGTGAATTTGAAAAACATTTGGGTTAGTTTCTATTTTCTGAGAGAACAATTACTTCGATAAGCACTTATTTTTCTTTAAGCCAATTAAATAGAGCTCTTTTACAAATTAATTTTGGCAATACCATCTGGACATCGTAAAATGTCACACATTTATAATATACATACAAAAATATACATAAACATACAGACAGATGCAGACAGAGATATTATATCTTTCATTTTCAAATTTTAGCCATGAGATAGGTATCATAATGTAAGACTCACTAGTTTATAAAAGAACAGTGGGATCCAAATTGTGTTTCTGGCAGATGGAATAAGTTTATCTGCTCAGATGGCAGATGGCTCAAGCTTTTCACTAATATTTGTGGGAGAGACTTTTCAGATTTTTTGCAGGCCTAATTTTCAGAAAGAATGCAAGTTCCATGCAGAAGAAATTTTGTTCCCAAAGTCCAGATCTTTTACAATATCTACGAGTCTTTTGAGAAGACTAGGGGAGGTTTTGGGATTAGCAAAAAGGGTAAGTGGGATTTAAATTGTTCCTAGATCCTCATTTCTGTTCTTGTAAAGACTAAATTTGTAGGACAAGTATAGAGGCTTTCACTTCCTCAAAGAATTGGATTGTAACCTGAATGATACAGAGTGGCATACCCGTCCGACTATATTATCTTCAGCTTGCTTCTTTTGATCAGGGAGAATATCTTCATCTAAGATGAAAATCAAAAGATTCCTGGGTTCTAGATTTAGAGCTATGTGTCTTGGGATGCTTTTCTTTCAAAATGTTTTTCTTTCTTTCTGGGTACATAGGTCCATTTTAGCTTAGGGAAGAAGGCTTTAAAAATGTTTCTATCAGGCTCCCAGTATCAGCCTCCGATCTGGCCAACTTCTGACCATAGAACTATTAAAAAAAAGTCAAATATCTTGTGAGATTTCAGCTGGGGCAAATGGTAAATATTCCTGGCAGTACTGAACAAATCCCTTGGATGCAAGAGGCGTCCCCAAAGTGGGTGCCAAAGATATTACCCTCCCAAGGTCCAGAGCCCCCGCAAAAGGTAACCAAAAGAAAGAAAGACTTAGACAATTCTCTCGCAGCCGGTAACAGTGGTAAGACACTAGCCACAAATGGAGTACAACCCACTTTTCTGTCCAGCCATATTTTAGAGGGCCCCCAACTTGACATGTGCCAAGCCAAGTGTTTAAGACACAAAATAAGACAAACAAGAAGGTGATATCTGCCCCTGGGAGGGAAAGGATAAATAACCAGTGACTACCCAAAAGCAGATTCATAAGTCGTAATTCAAAGATCTAATTCTTAGGAAAAAAAAGATCTCTTTTTTGGCCTGCTAATCTGAAATTAGAAAGGAAGGGACAACGTGAAATTTTACCTTCCTCTCTCAACCAGGCACTACAGCTAGAGATTCAAGAGAGCTGACTTTGGTAAGAATTCTCACCCTTTGCTGGCTTCTGCGAGTTTTCACAGAATTCCCTCTGCAGGCTCTGGAGCGAGTGGGGGGTTCGCATCCTTGTCACCAGAAACTGTATGGGAGGAAAAATACGTTTCCCTCTACGCTTTATGATGAGTGCTTAGCTGAGACCCTTTTCTCTCTAGGACATCTCATAAATGGGTAAGCTTATTAAGCTTAAAAGGTCTCCACTGTGGCCACTGTAATTCAAAATTATCTTTGGTAAGGTTAGCATGCTTGTTCAGCCTTTTTTTTCTTTCTTTCTTTCTTTCTTTCTTTCTTTTTGGCTGCATTGTGTCTTCGTTGCTGCGCGGGCTTTCTCTAGTTGCAGCGAGCGGGGGCTACTATTCGTTGCCTAGTACGTGGGCTTCTCATTGCGGTGGCTTCTCTTGTTGCAGAGCACGGGCTCTAGGCAGGCGGGCTTCAGGAGTTATGGCACACGGGCTCTAGAGCGCAGGCTCAGTAGTTGTGGCGCACGGGCTTAGTTGCTCCAGGGTGTGTGGGATCTTCCAGGACCAGGGCTCGAACCCCTGTCCCCTGCATTGGCAGGTGGATTCTTAACTACTGCGCCACAGGAAAGTCCTTGTTCAGCCTTAACACAAAATTTTATTTACCCGAGGCCTCACCCAGACCCAGTCCAGCTTAAATCAGACCCAGTCTGACCCTGGACCCAGTCCAGTTTCAAAGTTAGACTTATTCCAACTCAGGTTGATTTCTGGACCCAGTCCAGAAAAAGAAATGCTCAAATAAAGTCTGAAAGTTCATAACACAAAAGCTGCGGAGATAGAATCTGAGAGGGACTTACTCATGACCTCCAGAGGCAGCGAGAAAGCAGCAAGCTCAGGGGTTCAGACAGGTGTCTCTGCCTGATTACTTGTTGCTCCTGGGAGCCATTCCTTCAATTCCCTCTTCTGACACCAGAACTGTGAAAAGATAAACTAAGGCATATTAAAAACTTCAAGAGTTTATTTGAGGAAAAATTGACTTGAATCAGGCAGCATTCAGCCTAGCAGGTAGCAAGGAATTCCAAGGAGCTGTACAAAAAGAGACTTTAATAGCCAGAAGGGAGCAGAAACAAGGAAGTTATACTGGGCAAAGAAGCAGGTTGGTTATTGCAAAGTTACTTTCCTTTAGGGGATACAGGGGTCCATCAGGCAGATGACCTAACTAATGCTGATTAGGCAATTCCTGACTGACTGGTCTGGGAGATCTGAAACTATAAGTCTCAGTTTGGTGATGTGGGGCTTACCATAAGTGACTCCATTTGGGGTCTGTTGTCTTCTTTTTTAACATCACTAAGAGGGATAAATGTTAATACGGTGTAACCCCTCTTCTCAAGGAATTCCAAATCTTGTGTGAAGATATAAAGCAATTATCAATTATTATTTTAGATTTTGTTGCTACTTAAGACAATTAAAACAAGAGTTTAGTTAAGGAGAGAAAAGTGAGGGGAGCTTCACGGAAGTGGTAAATTTGAATCAGAACATGGGGTGTGGGTAACATTTGATTGAGTAAAAGGAAAGAGAAAAAAATTTCCAGGTAAGTCATGGTGAGGAGAGTGAAAATACTTATTATATTAATTCAGAATCTGCATATAATAAGGACACTAACAGGACATCGGGTTGGCTCTAGGTGGACCAGGGCATAATACAGGAAACCTCAGAAACTACACAAACCAAGTAGGCAGTGGAAACTTGGTCTTTACTTGTGGACCAGGACAAGGCAAACCTTTTGGGAAGTTGCACATGAAAGAAATGAATAATAGAAAGTTCTAGATGTTGAATGAATCAGGTAGGAGTTGTTCCTCAAGCTGCTTCAGATAATGAGTGATAAGAATCCTGATCATAGCAAGGAAAAGTGAGCTAAGTGCTAAGTATTGAGGCCAGGATGGAAATGGGAAAAGAGAAAGTTTTGTAGCTGGAAGGAACCAGAAGTCAAGCATGAGAAGTAGCTTGAGGAGAATGATGCAGAACTAGAGATAAATTTTGAGTTTCTTTTTTTTTTTTCGTACGCGGGCCTCTCACTGCTGTGGCCTCTCCCGTTGCGGAGCACAGGCTCCGGACGCGCAGGCTCAGCGGCCATGGCTCACGGGCCCAGCCGCTCCGCGGCACGTGGGATCCTCCCGGACCGGGGCACGAACCCACGTCCCCTGCCTCGGCAGGCGGACTCTCAACCACTGCGCCACCAGGGAAGCCCTCTTTTTTTTTAAATAACTTAGGGTCGGTATTGTAAAGGTTGACACAGCCTTACTGAAAAGGGTGACAGGGCTGGATATACACAGCACAGCCAGCAGGGATCCACTTTATCGCTCTTGTGGGATCCCTAGGAAGCTACAGGTTTTCACACTACCTGGTGTCTGAGCTCATTTGCAACCAGAGAATTGGTTCACCTGTTTGTAATGGTATAGGTAAGTTAATTGTGTTTATTAATGAACCATTCCATTTGCTTTTATTTTTTCCCCCTTGCTTTCGTGCATGAGCATTCTTGGGTGTCTTACACTGAGAGATTTAAGGATGCTTTCTCTAACTCAACTCTCATGCTAGGATCCATTGAGGAGTCAGGAATGAGACAGGGTAGAGTTCAAGAACCTGAGTATTATCCTTGTCTTGCAGCAATTTGTTCAACAGACACTGAAGGGAAATTTCTGTGGACAGATGGAATGAAAGGAAACCAAGTGTAGAAATAAACAGCGTTTGTCATTTGAAGTCGGCATTTGTAAGGATTGTTTTTTGAGATGAGGAGCCTGAGCTGATGACTTCAAGTAATTGAGGCAATATTTCAAGTGATATACACATATTCCTACTTGATAGATCTTCCTCTCTAACTAGCCATCATCCTATTTTATAATGTTATCATATTTTTAATTATAGTGTACATACTTGTTTACAGCTATTTGCTATATATCCACGGTGACATTACAGTAAATTAGTTTTTACCCATTGCCTCTGACTGTTCTTTGCTTGAAACTGAACCATAAATATTGCACCTGAGAAAGCTTGTTCAGATTATTTATCATGCTGGTGTGTGACCACAATAGCAATGCCCTAAGGCAGAACGTCCTGGAAGCTGACTTACAGAAACCCTTGGAGGGGAAATGGCTACATGCACACAGCAGGGTTCCCACATTAATATATGCTCAGGGAGTAATGTTGACTGCTTGTATGACTGAGTATTTGGAAAGGAGTTTATGAGACCAGTGCTCCTATCCCTCCACTGGCTACCATGGAGGTTGGGACGTATAGAGTGAAAGGCAGTTGATAAACTAAGGGGAATGAAAATTAAAAGTAACTAGCAAGGTGGCTGGTGTATAGGAAGTTTCAGGAAATGGTAGTATCTCCCCTTCCTTCTGCCTTGACAGAGGGAAATGGACCAGAAACAGACACAGCCAGGTTATTGAAATGCCTCATCTTGACCACATCTAGTTGCAGCCAGCGTCTCTATTTAACACTCAGCTGGGCAGGAATCTAATCGTGTTTTCCTTATTTCTCCAACTGTAGCTTCACTGTGTTGGGAAACTGGGCTCCTTCCTGGTCCTTTGTGGCCAAGGTCCACTTACAGTATCAGCTATAATTACAACAGCTGTTTGAATTTACTGAGTTTTTTTTTTTTTTTTTTTTTTTTGGTGGTATGCGGGCCTCTCACTGTTGTGGCCTCTCCCCTTGCGGAGCACAGGCTCTGGACGCACAGGCTCAAAAGCCATGGCTCACGGGCCCAGCCGCTCCGCGGCACCTGGGATCTTCCCGGACCGGGGCACGAACCCATGTCTCCTGCATCGGCAGGCGGACTCTCAACCACTGCGCCACCAGGGAAGCCCTGAATTTACTGAGTATGTTTCATGGTCCAAGTACTTTGTATAAAACATATGTAATCCTCATGTGAGTCTATGAGGCTGAGATGTGGAGGTGTTGAGACTTGCCTCCAGGTCACTCAGTAGACTCACCTGTGGAGCCTGGATTGGTCCCCACCTTGGTAGGACTCCAAATCTCATGCCTCTAA
>RJWK010069626.1:0-11096 GCA_004363435.1 Platanista minor | reverse complement strand
CCGAGTACCGCAAAAACAAACAAACAAACAAACAAACAAACAAAAAGACATCGTTATCAATTAAGGCAAGCAGGGTTGGCAGGGCTGGCAGGGCTGGAGGGTCAGTTACAAGTTATCAGACACAGCAGCAAAGAAGAGTTAAAGGCAAAAACCAGTGAAGACACGTCATTGTGCGCTGTCCCCGTCCCCCCACCGTAACCTCCTCCCCTTCATGTCACTTTCCGTTTTCTCTGTCCTTCTAAGTCCCTTTTTCTGCTTAAATGGGGAATAATGGGACACTAGACCCTTACACTGTTCATTGATTAAGCACACGTTAGTATATTCATTGCTTAGGTTATCATATTACTAATTGATTCCATGATTTTTTTTTTGATTTCTCATTATGAAATTGAAGGCTTTGTCAGTGCTATAGGAATTTTCAAGGCTTGCCCAGTTGTATGTAGGCTGTGTGAACGGAGCAGTCAGAAGGGCAACTACGGTCCCATTTTTTAGTTCTCTAAAGAAGAAGTGAGGTGGCAGAGTTGGAAGATGAGTCCATGTTTCCTTTGTTATCCTGGAATCACTTAGGTTATGGTTCTTGTGTCCCAAGACGCTGTGAAGGAGCCTCCAATTCCAGTGAGACCGACTATGCAACTGGTAGGGCCCAGTGCTAAATAAAAATGCAGGACCCCTTGACTGAAAAATGAAGAATCTCAAGCTGGTGACAGCAGAGCATTAACCCATGCCCCAAGTCTCAGGAGCCATGAAGCCCTGCTGTTCTGCCTTCAAGTTCCTCTTCCCTGAGCAAGCCTGTCGTTCCTGGCACTAAAATTCACCAACAGGCTAAGACACTACTTGATCGTGACTGGGTTGCATTTGCCATTTCTTCTTTGGACCTTGTACCACCTAGAACTGCGGAGACATATTAAAATGTTTTCCACTTTAAGTTTTCCTATGTTATGCAATATTTAATTACATTATCACTTTTGAATACGATGTTCTGGAGCATGTCCCCATACCTGCTCTAAGGATTTTCTACTAAACTGAAGTTCTGGATATTTGTGTAGGTCAACGGAAGGCATTCTTTTCATCAGGGGCCTTTATCGTCCTCCTACTTCAACATCTTCACAGTGTCAACAACCCTCCCATGTAGTCTCCTTCAGTAATCCCTGTTTCTGGAATCACTTTCTGAAGAGTGAAAAGAACTTTAAAAAAGTACTTTAGAAACAATTTCCTGATTTGCTTCATTCTTTGAAGAGTGCTTTTTTGACTGCCTTTCTTTGACCAAACTTAAGAAAAGTATCATGTAAATAAGAGGTATTCTGTTCTTATTTCTCCGATCAGGACACTAATTTTCTCCTATGCTTGAATTTTTTTGTTTGATTAAAAAAAATTTTTTATTTTTTATTTTTTTTTGCAGTACGCGGGCCTCTCACTGTCGTGGCCTCTCCCGTGGCGGAGCACAGGCTCCGGACGCGCAGGCTCAGCGGCCGTGGCTCACGGGCCCAGCCGCTCCGCGGCATGTGGGATCTTCCCGGACCGGGGCACGAACCCGCGTCCCCTGCATCGGCAGGCGGACTCTCAACCACTGTGCCACCAGGGAAGCCCCCCCCCCCAATTTTTTTTTTGTATTATTATTTTTAGAGCAGTTTAAGGTTCAGAGCAAAACTGAGGGGGCAGGTGCAGAGATTTCCCATATACCCTCTGTCCCTATGGTTAAATTGTCATTGCTTAATTTATACAGTCATCCCTCGATATTCATGGGGGATTTTGTCCAGAACTCCTGTGGATACCAAAATCCACAGATGCTCAAGTTCCTTAAATAAAATGGTGTAGTATTTGCATATAACTTACATACATCCTCCTGTATGCTTTTTTTAAAAAATTTATTTATTTGATTTATTTATTTTTGGCTGTGTTGGTTCTTTGTTGCTGCACGCGGGCTTTCTCTAGTTGCGGTGAGCAGGGGCTACTCTTCACTGTGGTGCGCAGGCTTCTCGTTGCGGTGGCTTCTCTTGTTGCAGAGCATGGGCTCTAGGGCGTGAGGGCTTCAGTAGTTGTGGTGCACGGGCTTAGTTGCTCCACGGCATGTGGGATCCTCCTGGACCAGGGCTCGAACCTGTCCCCTGAATTGGCAGGCAGATTCTTAACCACTGCGTCACCAGGTAAGCCCCCTCCTGTATGCTTTAAGTCATCTCTAGATTACTTATAATACCTAATAGGTAAGTGCTATGGAAATACAGTAGACCCTTGAACAATGGGTTTGAACTGCTGAACTGCAGGTGTCCACTTATATGTGGATTTTTTTCAATAAGTACTACAGGACTACGGGATCCACTGTTGATTGAATCTGCGGACGCTGAACCACGGATATGGAGGGCCGAGACGCTATTTTCCAAACAAGTCTCTGCTAGGCCAAGGAAATGTCAACCAAAAAGCTAAAATCACCACAAATTCCGAGTAAGTATCGCCAACTAATAATCTTTATTTCTAGAAAAATGTTACCCAAAGTCCCTCTAAAAGTAGGTTTGCATGAGAGACAAACCATTGGAAAGGATACTGTGATACTCACAGACCTAATCTATTGATAGTTTCAAATACTTTCACCAGCAGTGTTGATCTCCCATATCTCCATTTTAAATGAAGTGACCAAATTCTACAAGAATTTGTAGCTTCATTGGTCATAGCTGATGGAACCAAGGAGGAACGCCTGATCCAAGGAAAGCCTGCTGTCTCTGTATGACATAGTCTGGCTTGAAAGATGAACTTGCTCCATCAGCTTCTGACTCTGGGAGATATACTGGGGAATGTAGAGAAAGAGATGCAGTTAGCAGTGCAGTTTAGCAGAACCAAAAGGACAGCAACACAGAGAGAGGCCAGGAGCTGGGGTGAGCCACATGGGAAGATCGGGTTGCAAAGAAATTACTTTGAGGAAATAGAGAGGTTGAGAGAGGAAAGAAGGAAAGAAGGAGGGCAGGGAGGAAGACAAATGAAAGAGATACGTATACAGACAGGACGGATGACAGACCACGTGACCCTTGAGGGTGTGGTTTGCCCCTAGAGATTTCCCTGTTGGCTTTTTCCACTCAGGCCCAGCCCATAAGCCTCCGCAGAGTGAGCCTCTTTATCTTCTGAGGTAAAATGAATGTATCACTGTTCCTTATTCTGTAGCTTGCCGCCAGAGACTAACCAAAACACGCCGAAACATCTTCCTAAAAGGAGCAAAGTAAGGGGCCCTGGGGTGTGTGTTTGTGGCAGGGGGGCAGGATGGAGAGACATCCGACACAGAATACATTTTACATTGAAGAGCCTTCCTTCTTATAAATGTGAATTTTTGGAAAATTTTGATTGTATATTGGAGTACCGTTGATTAACAATGTTCTGTTAGTTCCAGGTGTACAGCAAAGTGATTCAGTTATACATATACATGTATCTATTCTTTTTCAAATTCTTTTCTCATTTAGGTTATTACAGAATACATCATTAGCTGTACAGAACCACAAAGGGCTCTTTTCCTGGGATGGCTAAGGCCTGGGTCCTGCTTGTAAAAGCCAGCAGTAGCCGCTGTCCTGTCGGGCCTGATGCCAGGGCCAGTGGTGGGGTCTGTCACAGTCCTTTGATGTTCCCAGACAGGACAGCTTCTGCCTGCTAAACATTTATTTAATTCAATTTGGCCAATCAAACTTCAGGTCTAATAAACAATTACAGTAACAGGCAACTCTTAACCCAGAGTCCTTCTACTTCCTGAGGTCAGCCTGGGGCTTTGTTTGAAAACCAGGAGCTAGCAAATCAGGGAGGGGGAAACCCAGAGAGAGAAAGTGAGAGAGAGAGTGTGTTGTGAACATGTTTGTGAGTGTGTGTGTGTGTGTGTGTGTGTGTGTGTGTGTGAATGTGTTGAGCGGGGGAGGGAAAAGGAAGGGAAGAAATGGAGAAAAACCAAAAAAGGAAATGGGAGGCTGTGTGAAAAGGCATGTAGAAATCCTCCTCTCTCAACTGAACATACAGATTAACATGTAAAAAAGCCAGCCATGGACGGGGTGTTCAGCCTCCCTTAATCAGAAGGCAGATGCCCCTCTCATACTCTCGGAAAGAGGGGGGAGGAAGTCAGTGAGGGCTCTTCGGCTCCTATCTCTACCTCCATCCAAAGACAAATACGAACCACGTGGCTCTCCCTACCCCTCACTTAAGAGCACGTGGAGAGAAGGGACCTCACCTTCCAAAGGGCTGGGGCAAACACCCAACTCAACTCTTACCGCGTGCTTTCCTCCATGGCAAGGAAATCTGGTGGGCTGCCGCCGTTGTTTTTCTAAACCTCTTTGCCCTAACACCACGCTGGAACGTAACATGGAGTGCAAGATTCTTTATCTGCAGAGAGAAAATAAACCCTGAGGCCTACAGCAATTTTCTGCTTGTTGAATCTTGTGCCTGGTTTGTTTCAGCAAAGCCCAGTTTCCTTAGCATCACCTGGCTCGCTATAGAACGGGCACTTCCATGCGGGTGTAACCGTGTTCAGCAAAAGCTCTCCGCTTTGCCAGACACTTAATGTCCTGGTCAATGTACTGCTGCCAGTATCCACTCAATTAGAAGGTATTCATCATCCATTTTACTGCTCTCCCTACTGCTCATCACCCCCCTTCCTCAGCAAGACATGGGGCCCAGCAGTCCTCTCCTGTCATCCAGCCTTCCCGGCAGATGCAGTTACATGGCAACCATACAGACACTTCTTTTTTTTTTTTTTTTCCCCCGACTGATATGCTATGAATCCTTACAAGTTTATTAGTTCTGACTCATAACAATCCATCAGCCATAAGTGCAATAAATGATGCTTGTAAATTAATACCCACATTTCAGCAGAGGAGGTTTTACATAATTAAATTATCTTTAAAGTTATAAATAAGTAACCTACATGAAATACATTGAAGCAATAGACATATCTCCACAAACAGTACTCAGGAAGCTTCCTTTTCACCAAGCAAAAGCGATTTCAGCAATGTCTTGTTAATAGATGCCCCCTCTCCACATTCCCTGCCTTTCCTCTCTTCTCCTGTAACATCACAGATCCATCACATCCAATATTGGGGTTGTTCCTTTCTTAGGAAGAATGGTGCTTCCTTTATCTAACACTCATTCTCAATGCCTCGGCTGGCTTATTGTTTTAAAAGAATAATTTAGAAAAATTTCCATGATATATTTACTTCCACAGCCTCCTCTTTATCTGTGCCCCCATCCCCCCAACAATGCCACTTGAATAACCTTTTTAAAATCGCTTTCTTCATTTTTATATAACACTTTTATTACATGTGTATAGATCTATAAAAAGCATGGTGTTCAATTTTTTTTCCTGTCCTTTATAATCAATGTGTTGCAGGTAAGTAATAGTACACCAAATTTTATCTTTACTAAGTAATGAAGTTATGGCATGTGTGGTAATGAAGTATTGAGTCATGGAACACAGTTTCATTCGATAAATTGTTTTGTGTAAACATTTAGGTTCTTATAGTTGAATGTTGGGTTTTGGATATGACCTGAAAAGACTATCCCAGAAGGATCCTTGGGACCTCGTTCCCTACTGAAAATTCTCCTTCAAGTATCTGTTTCAGCATTTAGATTGGGCTTTTACCACTGACCTACAGGCTTCTTCTACCTTAAGAGCAGACACACTGAATTTGAAAGTACCTTGTCTCTTTCTCTATGTATCTATAAAGTTTTGCTTATCTTTGCAATTTATCAAAAGAGTACCCTACTTTAAGTAGGGAGTTGATTTTTTTCATTCAATATTATATTTCTAAGATTGAATAGCTTTAAAAAAAAGTGACCTCCTGAAAGGAAGTTCTGTTGAAATCATGGTTTCGGTCGAGCTTTTCAAGAACCCAAAACATTAGAAACTCATCTTGTTTGGGAGAGCCAAGAGGCTGATTCAGGAGCCAATAGTCTATTCTGTTATTTGATGAAAGCAAGGGAAGGTCAAGTTTCGAGCAGGTATCAAACAACTGTATCCCATTAGCATCCAAAAATAAGTCAGAAAACACTCGTTCATTTTTATTTTTGTTTCTCAACAAGGGGAACAAGAAGGAAAGAGAGGCTGAAATGCTGTTTGCCACCTTTGATTTCCAGCTACCTGTTCTGGAAGAGACACTCAGTAAAAAGTTTTTTAGAGATACTTTTCTTTCAGTACTGAATTAAAATCTGTGTAATTTCATCAAATATTTGCCCTTCCTGGAAATATAATGATTATTGCACTCTTGTTTCCTATAACTAAATGTTTTATTCTTAACCCCAGTCATAGATTTAACCCACCACCACAAAACCCCACAGCACTCATGTCAGTGACAAGTTAGAGTGAATTAGGGCTTAATGGCAAAAGTCTGGTCTAGACAATGCTATGTCAAGGGACATTTTTATTACTTGACCTCAAAGGCAGCAACAGAAGAACTCGACTTTATGTCGGCCACTCCTGTAGCTTCCCTGGCTCCTTTCTAAGGTCTCTTTTTACCCTTGCTTCTCTGTACACAGATGTGCTTTCTGCTGATGAATTTAGGAGAACTACCTCCATAAATTACATTACACCGTTCCTGCCTTCATGCAATTTCCCCAGACTTCAAAATTTCACCAGCCAGCCAGATCAAGATGCACGGACTTCAACTCAGTATCCCTGCTGCATTCTGAGGCTAGACAGATGAATGCTGATTTAGCGGTTGTCTTCTAGGTAAAAGCACTTCTTTGATACCACACACACAGTGCTCCCGGCTTTTCCTGTGGCAGTGTGGATGCTTACATCCCTACAGAATCTGGTCGCTAAGGGCTATGGGTGGTGTCTGAGGCCAAGAGATTTAAAAATACAGGCGATGACATATTCTGAAACTATAAGAGTGAACGTTTTGAACTGCCCGTAGTCCTTGGGTAGGTACTTAGTACTAGAGATGGGGAGAGACAGGGCAGGGATACTCAGTCCTGGGCATCAAGGGCACAGAATAGCCTCCAGGTGGGGGGAATCACAGGGACCGCCTAGTCCAACTCCATCCATTCACAGCAAAGGAAACGAAGACTCGGAATCATGAAGTGACTTGCTCAAGGTCACAGAGCCAGTTTGAGGCAAGCTAAGGCCAGAACCTGCATCTACTATCAGTTAGTAAGGCTTCTTACACTTCAAGCCACCTCTGGATTGGAAAATCAGAAAATATAACGACACTTTAATGCATACGCCATATTACATTAGCACACTGCATATTATAATCGTGCCTGGGTGACGAGATATGAGACGGTTGTGAGAGTGGAGTGATGGTGGTGGTGGTTATAAAAGGGGGTGAGATAGTTGAAGAGGCTGCTGCCTTCTGAAACAATGGCACAATTTCCTTTTGCCTCCACGGTTACACAAGGGATCAAGGCAAAACTCTAACGCAAACTATTATATATAGGAGAGATAAACAACGCAGTCCTGCTGCATAGCACAGGGAACTATATTCAATACGCTGTGATAAACCATAATGGAAAAGAATATGAAAAAGAATATATACATGTATAACTGAATCATGTTGCTGTATAGCAGAAATTAACACATTATAAATAAACTATACTTTAATATTTTTTTTTAAAAAAAGATGAAACTCTAAATTAAAACAAAAATAGTTCATTCAAGTCAATGGGAGCTATCTTTTCCTTGATAAAAGTGGTTTAAAGACATATATGATAGGGGCTTCCCTGGTGGCGCAGTGGTTGAGAGTCTGCCTGCCGATGCAGGGGACGCGGGTTCATGCCCCGGTCCGGGAAGATCCCACATGCCGCGGAGCGGCTGGGCCCGTGAGCCATGGCCGCTGAGCCTGCGCGTCCGGAGCCTGTGCTCCGCAACGGGAGAGGCCACAACAGGGAGAGGCCCGCGTACCACACACACACACACAAAAGACCCATGGCCACATCACTGATTCTTTGCTACTCTTCATTCTTCACGTTCTGATGCTACCTCTTCAATGACTGTCTCTTAATAAATTTATTTATTTTATTTATTTTTGGCTGTGTTGGGTCTTTGTTGCTGCACATGGGCTTTCTCTAGTTGCCGAGCAGGGGCTCTAGGTGCACGGGCTTCAGTAGTTGTGGCTCGCGGGCTTAGTGGCTCCGCGGCGTGTGGGATCTTCCCGGACCAGGGATCGAACCCTTGTCCCTTGCACTGGCAGGCGGATTCTCAACCACTGTGCCACCAGGGAAGCCCAGCCCAATGACTGTCTCTTGTATGTGTTTCTTCCTCTTTCACTGCCACAGACTTGGTTGAGGTTCCCTTACCTTTTATATAAACTATTACTGTAAAAGTCTTGATTCTATCCTCATTTCTCTTCATTCTTGACAGAGGAATCAGAATGATCATCCTAAAGCACAACTCCAGACATCATTAAGTTACTCAGAAATCTTCCATGGCTCCCTAAGGCTGAGTGAAGTCCAAACTTCTTGGCATGACCTCCCAGATGCTCCAAAAGATGGCTCCGTCTGGCTTACAACACTGACTCAACCCTCTAGGCATCTCCTGGTATTCCTATCAAGTTCCTACTGAACTCTGTTTGGAATGCCCTTTTGCCACACTTTTCTCCGCACCCCAGGCTCTGTCACCACCAGCCAGAGCACTGTCTATCCTTCAAGGCCCATACTCAACAAATCCTTTCCCAAATCTCTCAGTTACAATTTAGTCTCTTCTCTCCTGGGCTTCCACAGCACTCTGTTAATATCTCTAACGATAGCTCTTAATACATTATTCTATGTCTTTTTTCTCCATTCAACTATAAATTTCCTGAGGGCTTTGATACCTCCTATATGTCTGAACGAGGCACCAGTACAGAGCCTTCTGCATAGTACTTGAATTTGAATGTACTTGTACACGCCAGATCATTTGTTAGTGCTGTACTTTTCCGACCCGCGCTATACCTCTTCTGCATTGTTTGAAATTGTTTTTTACACTTTCCCTTCCTTGCCCTTCCACTGCCCCAACCACTAATACTTCATTTAATCTGCCAGCAACCACCTTCACCTGTATTTAGCAAACTTATTTTCTCCACATTTATTCCAATTAATCTATGTCACATCGGCACAATATCTGTCTTAGTCCATTTGGGCTGCTATAACAAAAATATCATAGACTGGGTGGCTTATAAACAACAGAAATTTATCTGTCACTGTCCTGGAGGTTGGAAGTCTGATATCAGGGTGCCAGAATGGTCAGGTGAGAACCCTCTTCCAGGTCAAAGACTTCTCCTTGTGTCCTCACATGGTGGAAGGGGCAAGGGAGCTTCCTTGGCCACTTTTACAAGGGCACTAATCCCATTCCCACTAATCCCACCTAATCATCACCCAAAGGTCCCACCTTCTACTACCATCACCTTGGGGGTTAGGTTTCAACATATGAATTTGGGGGACACAAACATTCGGCCTACAGAAATATCTCAAGGTTTACTCGGGCATCTAAAGTAAAGGATGATTGGAATCTGCACCCCTTACTTTCCTGTCTATACGACTTCAAGCAAGGTACTTAACTGCTCTGAACCTCGGTGTCCTCACCTGTAGAAAAGGGTGGCAATTCTTCAACTCCATGAGGATTACTGCAGTAGTAATGTAGGTAAATCACCTGGCCTAGAGGAGGCATTCAATAAATAGTACGTGGTAGATTTTAGACCCGGCCAAAGAAAGTCGGCTGAGAAAGGAAGCCAACTGTTCCCCAAAGCCCGAGTTAGCTGCCTCATGAATGAACCCAAAACTTGGCTCCCTCCTTGGGGGCCCACTTGGCTTCTCCCCAGCACACTGGCTTTCTGTTTTTTGTTTGTTTGTTTTTTTTTTTGCGGTACGCGGGCCGCTCACTCCTGTGGCCTCTCCCGTTGCGGAGCACAGGCTCCGGACGCGCAGGCTCAGCGGCCGTGGCTCAGCGGCACGTGGGATCTTCCCGGACCGGGGCACGAACCCGCGTCCCCTGCATCGGCAGGCGGACTCTCAACCGCTGTGCCACCAGGGAAGCCCACACTGGCTTTCTGAATTCCTTCACATGGATGTCATTACTTATCTCTCTTCACATGTACAACACGATGCAACGCCCGGCACACGTCACCCTTCACTTTAAGAGCACAGTAGAGCTCGGTCTCCTTTTCTACCGTGTCCCGGTACACAGAGATATAACACCAGGGGACTGCTGTTCATTAAGATTTACTTACATAACTCAGGAGTTGGCTCAGTTCTCAGACTTTGTTATTAATGATATTGTCCTGTGATCTATGTTAAATATAGATCATGAGCGATGCTGATGAATGAGTTGGATGTCACATTTGTGTTAGCTCAATTACAATGGTACATTAAAATGCTCTCCACCCCTACTATGTAGATTTGGTCTAGGGTTTCATTATGATGACATAATATTCCTTTCATTTTCATAAAGACATAAAGACATTTTTACTTTGTTTTCTATTTCTAGATTTAGCTGTACATTATTGGCAACTTATGCTGCCCACATTACAGAATTTGGTAATAACTTATACTATCTTTGAAAATTCTTTTCAGGGTATAAGATTTTCCAGTCTAAATTGCTATATGTGTTGAATCTTTGCTTTTCCTACCATATATCGTAGATCCTGCGAAATAATCCATGGGCTCATGAATTTATCACTGTAAGTTTCTGAAACAAAGCCATCAACACACAGAGACAGGTCGATGAATTAGGTACAACACTTTCAACTTGTACTATATTAAGAAGTTTTCTCCCCAAGTGTCATGCTGTAGCCTTCTTCCAACGCACAAAACTAGGGTAATCCTAATTTGCCATCACTGATGATGGTGATCCTGGAGTCCTTTTTTCAGGGTTGGGGGAGAATTCTGGAGGCAGAAAGAATGATAATAATGACCAGACATCAACAAGGCATGTGCATGTACGTGTGATATGTGCATGTAGGTGTGTCAGCACGTGTTGTGTGCATGTGTGTATGTTTAGAGAGTTGAGATACATGCTAAACCTCACTAGTTGCAAGATATAGAGAGAAGGTTATCTTCTGGGCCCTTTGATCTAACATGCCCTCATATTTCAGGATGAAACATACAACTGAGTGAATTACTCAATCTCTCTTACTTCCCATTAGAAACCTTTAACACCAAACAAA
>RJWK010069625.1:0-11037 GCA_004363435.1 Platanista minor | reverse complement strand
TTTTTCTCTTTCTGACTTACTTCACTCTGTATGACAGACTCTAAGTCTATCCACCTCACTACAAATAACTCAATTTCATTTCTTTTTATGGCTGAGTAATATTCCATTGTATATATGTGCCACATCTTCTTTATCCATTCATCTGTCGATGGACACTTAGGTTGCTTCCATGTCCTGGCTACTGTAAATAGAGCTGCAATGAACATTTTGGTACATGACTCTTTTTGCATTATGGTTTTCTCAGGGGGTATATGCCCAGTAGTGGGATTGCTGAGTCATATGGTAGTTCTATTTGTAGTTTTTTAAGGAACCTCTATACTGTTCTCCATAGTGGCTGTACCAATTCACATTCCCACCAGCAGTGCAAGAGTGTTCCCTTTTCTCCACAGCCTCTCCAGCATTTATTGTTTCTAGATTTTTTGATGATGGCCATTCTGACTGGGGTGAGGTGATACCTCACTGTAGTTTTGATTTGCATTTCTCTAATGATTAGTGATGTTGAGCATTCTTTCATGTGTTTGTTGGCAATCTGTATATCTTCTTTGGGGAAATGTCTATTTAGGTCTTCTGCCCATGTTTGGATTGGGTTGTTTGTTTTTCTGATATTGAGCTGCATGAGCTGCTTGTAAAGTTTGGAGATCAATCCTTTGTCAGTTGCTTCATTTGCAAATATTTTCTCCCATTCTGAGGGTTGTCTTTCCATCTTGTTCATGGTTTCCTTTGCTGTGCAAAAGCTTTTAAGTTTCATTAGGTCCCATTTGTTTATTTTTGTTTTTATTTCCATTTCTCTAGGAGGTGGGTCAAAAAGGATCTTGCTGTGGTTTATGTCACAGAGTGTTCTGCCTATGTTTTCCACTAAGAGTTTTATAGTGTCTGGCCTTTTATTTAGGTCTTTAATCCATTTTGAGTTTATTTTTGTGTATGGTGTTAGGGAGTGTTCTAATTTCATTCTTTTACCTGTAGCTGTCCGGTTTTCCCAGCACCACTTATTGAAGAGGCTGTCTTTTCTCCATTGTATATTATTGCCTCCTTTATCAAAAATAAAGTGACCATATGTGCATGGGTTTATCTCTGGGCTTTCTCTCCTGTTCCATTGATCTATATGTCTGTTTTTGTGCCAGTACCGTACTGTCTTGATTACTGTAGCTTTGTAGTATAGTCTGACGTCAGGGAGCCCGATTCCTCAGCTCTGTTTTTCTTTCTCAAGATTACTTTGGCTCTTCGGGGTCTTTTGTATTTCCATACAAGTTGTGAAATATTTTGTTCTAGTTCTGTGAAAAATGCCATTGGTAGTTTGATAGGGATTGCATTGAATCTGTAGATTGCTTTGGGTAGTATAGTCATTTTCATAATGTTGATTCTTCCAATCCAAGAACATGGTATATCTCTCCATGTGTTTGTATCATCTTTAATTTCTTTCATCAGTGTCTTATAGTTTTCTGCATATAGATCTTTTGTCTCCTTAGGTAGGTTTATTCCTAGGTATTTTATTCTTTTTGCTGCAGGGGTGAATGGGAGTGTTTCCTTAATTTCCCTTTCAGATTTTTCATCATTAGTGTATAGGAATGTAAGAGATTTCTGTGCATTAATTTTGTATCCTGCTACTTTACCAAATTCATTGATTAGCTCTAGTAGTTTTCTGGTAGCATCTTTAGGATTCTCTATGTACAGTATCATGTCAATGTATGCAATTTAGAAAAAATTTTTATTTTATATCGAAGTATAGTTGATTTACAATGTTGTGTTAGTTTCAGGTGTACAGCAAAGTGATTCATTTATATGTATACATATATCTATTCTTTTTCAGGTTCTTTTCCCATATAGGTTATTACAGAATATTAAATAGTTCCCTGTGCTCTACAGTAGGTCTTTGTTGGTTATTTATTTTATATATAGTAGTGTGTATATGTTAATGCCAAACTCCTAACTTATCCCTGCCCCCCACCTTTCCCCTTTGGTAACCATAAGTTTGTTTTCTATGTCTGTGTGTCTGTTTCTGTTTTGTAAATAAGTTCATGTGTATCATTTTTTCAGATTCCACATATAAGTGAGACCATATATTTGTCTTTGTCTGACTAACTTCACTTAGTATGATAATCTCTAGGTCCATCCATGTTGCTACAAATGGCATTATTTCATTCTTTTTTATTTCTGAGTAATAGTCCATTGTATATATGTACCACATCGTCTTTCTCTGTCGATGGGCATTTAGGCTGCTTCCATGTCTTTTTTGTTTTTTAAAACAGTACAGTCTTTCATTCTTGTCAAATTAAAAAGAAAAAAAGCTCAAGTTCACCAGGAATCTGTGAAGCTAAGTTGCAAACAGTGGCAAACTAGGCTCACTGCAGCTCCATCTACAAGGCACGGGGCCACTGTCCTGCACCTATCCTGTAGATGTATCTGTGCATCTTACAAGAGATTCTTGGATGTCACTACGTCCTTGCAAGCAATGGCATTTCCAGTAGAACAGAACTTCGAATTTGGAAACCAGATTTTTTTCCTGTGTTTTCCATCTACTGTCATTTTTGGATAATAAAGATAGTTCAAGCAGGATTAAAAAAAAAAAAAAAAGTTTCATGTGTTGCCAATTATCCCACTGGGAGCCTGCTCAAGTAAAGGCTAATATTAAAATCAGCAGCCTGCAAGTCATCTGGAACTTTGTAAAGTAATATGGATGAAGTTTGCCCAAGAAAGGAATTTGGAAGAGGGGGCGTAAGATTTTAGTCCCACAGCACTCCCAGTTAGGTCAGTGCATTTCTGGCAGCCAGATAAATACCAAATGATGCTGCTGCTACGTTAAATAAAGGGATAGTTAATATGGGATAAGTCCTCGGAGTATCTTTTGCTATTTTTCCCAGAAAAGAAAAATTCAAACCAAATCTCCCATGTTGCTGTTTTTTTTAGTTGAAGGTGTTTGCCATGCTACCCTTTGGGATCACACTTGGTTTAAACTGGAATTTGCAAACTTGAGGCCAGGAGTCCCAGTTTGTCTCAGGGAGATGTTGAGGGGAAAAAAATTAGCTGACATTTAAAAATTAGAGGTTTTAATTTAAATCCTTGGGTTTCTCACTTCCTGGAAGACTTGGAAGGTTGAGCCTACATTCTTGTGTGGCAATATTTTTCTAAGACTCAGTCAGTCTCACTGTCATCTTTAAAGGGAGTGTGTTCCCTAGTCTACAGGCCCCATAACTTTCTGTCGTCTAAAAGTGAGTCCGTGTGCACTGTTATGTTGGTCAGTGTTTACTTGGCTCTGCACAAAGTAAGAACCCAGGTTTGTAGCATTTTGAGGGTTCTCCGCCGTGGCCGATTTCAGGTTACCAGTGTGAAGTAGTGGGACAAGGAGTAGGGAAGATGCTCCGACAACCTGGTGTGAGCTGGTGGCTATAGCCAACCTCAGGGAGTTTTCATTTATCATCACACTTACATTATTTTTCTTATGGCAAAGGAATATTTCTCCATTGTTTGCTCTATCAAAGTTGGAAGTGTAAGTCCAAAGACGAAATGTTTAAAGAAAAAAAGGGAGGATGCTTTGTTGTGGTCTAATGTGCAAACATCTGGCCCAGTTTACTAGTCGGTGGTACGTGTCTGGGCCTTCTAGGTGTTTGCTTGCTACCTGTGGTCTAAAGGACTGCAAGGATGTAAAAAGATTCTGGGGAAGTTTTAAGGCAACTGTGCTCTAGTGGAAAGCACACCAGAGGAGCTCTCGGGAGTTGCTCGTTGCAAACTTCTGCTAACTTGCTGTTCGATCTTCAGCAGGTCATTAACCCCGCTGGCATGGTTTGAATCACAGACCATTTTGAATCCTTTGGAGGGCGCGTAAGAAACTCTGTCTAACCAGCTGTTCTAGACCCAGCTCTGTGCCTCCCCAGGCCCTGGTAACTTGCCTAATGGAAGGCCTCACCACCACCGTCACTGTTGCATCTCCTAGCACCTCCCCTGCTGGAGTGAGGCCCGGCCATAGTGGCTCTGACACCGAAGTCCAACCTCTAGGGCCAGACTGACAAGACTCACAGGGGGGTCCTCTTACAGCTTTTGGTCTCAGAAGACGTGCAGTCCCAAGATACATAGGGTCTGGCTTCTGTCCCCAGTTATGTAGAGGGCAGGATAAAGAAAAGGGAAAATATTAGAGGGTTACTGTAACATGGGGCTGACTCTGACCAATGTGGAAGCTATGACTGGAAGAGGTGTGTAGATAAAATTCTCTCCTGATTGTCCCAAGGTGCCATGGTTTTACATGGCCTATCTGAAGACATCGCCCCCTGTGTACCTGAGCCACTGACTGTTTCCTTATAAGCTTCATAATGCCCCCACCTTGTATTTTCTTTCCCTCCTTAGCTGCTTTTTCTCCTTCCTCCTCAGACTTGCTGTGTTGCAATTTCCCCTTCTGTTCAAGCCTCAGCCTGGAATATTTGTCTCAGACTTGGATTTTTAAAGAATTAGGATTAAGATATCAGTCTCTTATCAAAACAGGGATTCTAATAGATGACCAGGTGACTACCACTTGAGTAAATATTTACTGTATTCTAAAAAATTTTAATAAGTCAGGCTTTCAAGAGGTATACAGAATAAATGTAATTCCTATTTCACATTCATTGAAAGAGGAAATATTACAAAAATGGTTAAGAATTGGGACTCTTGGCGTCAGGGAGATCTGAGATCAGACCCTCTCTCCAGTACTTGTAATTGGTGTGTGATTGTGGCCAAATGTGCAAAGTCTCTCCCAGCTTCAGTGTTCTTAAAATATAAGCCTGCGACAATTTTACTGTGCATCCTGGGCCTTGATTGAAACCAGCGTGGCCTCGAGGAACTTGGCCTTTGAGTGACAAGGAGGGAGAGGACTGGAGGTGGTGGGTGAATGTGTGGCCCAGCTTGCTACTTTGCACTCGACATCAGTCAAATGGGTTCAAGTAGGGAGATTATCAGACAACAGCATCTATCCTGAGGATCAGAAGGAAAAAGAAAATTGCAGTCGAAACTAGAAACTGCAGTTGTGCTTGTCAGCTGAATCAAAAAAAATAAGTAAGAGTTTAGTAAACAGCATCCAGGAATGTAAGATAAGATTAGATGTGACAGCTTTGCCAGGAGGTCTTTGTGGGGCTTTGGAAAAAGCAGACGCGGAGAAGCACATTTTGGTTTCTCTCCATTTCTCTTACAGGCATAGCCTAGGGAAAGTCTGTGTGTTGGAAACATCACCTTGAATACTGTTTTCTGTTTCTTCTAGGCAATTTACTAATCACTGTTTTTCATTTTGATATATTGAATATTTCATTTGAAAATATCCAAAATTCTAAGAGGAGCAAAGATGAGAGGAAAAACATACTTCAGCATAAATTCATTTTTCTGGCTAGCTGATGCCAGTTAAAAGAATCTCGTGCTTGTGAAAAGTTACCTATTAACTATATTCTGTAAGATTATTAAGTGTCATGAAATTGGACTTTTGTGACAAAACAAAATATATTTTGAAGTTAAAAATGTCTTTCGGAATATATATTTAATCCATACTATGTAAATTTTTTCAAACCACTCTGCATTTTGTAGTATTTTCATTTTATGAAGAAGGACATTGAGGCTATGTTGATATTTATTGGTTCACAGTACTAGAATGTGGATGTTATTGAGTTCTTAATTGTGACCCTCAGAATCCATTTGGCAGGAAGGAGTTAATTACAGGATATTAGGTGGCCCAAAGAACATGTGAGCAGCTAGAGCTGGGACTCAGGTATCAACTTCCTGGGACAGTGACTGAAGTCAAGCTGCTTAACTGGCCTGTTGAGGAAGCTGATGCACCAAGCAATTAATGCTAGAAACTTGACCTTGTTACACTGATGCCTCTTGAACATCAGGAACTTGACCTGGCAGCCACTGAGGCCTCAGGAAACTGGATGCCTACCAGTGCCTAACATTCCCAGTGTCAGCAGTATGGAAGCTGCCCAGAGAGCTTGTTTCCACACATTGCTCACTTGTGAATTGATAGCTCAGTGGGTACATCTGATGAGTGAAGCTCAGGTCACATGTCTGGGATGTGGCTGCAGTTTGAGTTTAACTTCAGCACTGGGGACGTGGGACATGGGAATACTTCCAAATATGGAAAAGTTATTCAAACGAAGATAGGCTACCGCTAATCTGCCACATTTAATACAGTTGGGAAACTCTTAACGCTCACCTATGTGTCTGGGCCAAAGCTGGTGCTCTCAACCCTGAGGCTCTGCAGCCTGAGTACTACTTCTGCCTTATGCCAGTGGTTTACAAAGTATTATGCCTGGGCCCGCAGCATCAGCATCCCTTAAAAGCTTATAGAAATGCAAATATGTGGGTGCTACCCCAGATCTACAGGATGAGAAACTCAGGTTGGAGCCCAGCCACGTATGTTTAATCAGTCCTCTGGGTGATTCTGAAGTTTGAGAAGCACTGCCCCATGTGGTACTTTACTATTTTACCAAGGCTTCCTTTTGAGAGACTTTCTACTTTTTGAAAGCTGAGGGAAAAGAAATAGAAAACCAAGAGAATTAGAAACCATTAACATACTTTTACATAGTTCCTTTGTGATTCTTATCCGTGTGTATAAATCTTCATTTATTAGGACTTTATATAAACTCATAGTAATTTACTAGAGTTGAAATATATCAAATGGACACAAGATTTGTTCAGCTGAGCTTTTAATGAAATGATGGAGTGCTAGAGATTTTTAACTCCATATTGCAGACTAGAAGTTTCCCTTATAATTGTGCCTTAGAAGCTAAATCTTTTAATTTTGCATAAGCCCTGGAGGAATTCTCTTGGCTTGGTTACTCTAAGGTTTCTTGCAAAACAAATGGCACTTGCCTGCAAGGGTGGGAATGTGCATAAGAGGAGTTACAGGTGCTACTCCTACAGGCCTGTGTGGTTTGGTCTTTCTGCATTTAGAGTTGCTGGTTTGTTGTAAATTCTTAGCCACACCTGCAATGAATGGGAGAGGAGATGATAGAACAGATTGCAAAGTCCTCAATCATTTACTAACTTATTTATCCATCAACTATTTATCAAGCAAACCAGTACAGGCATAGCTCATTTTATTGTGCTTTGCTCTATTGTGCTTCACAGATATGCAGATACCGCGTTTTTGATAAAGTGAAGGTTTGTGGCAACTCTGCATCAAGCAAGTCTACTGACACCATTTTTCCAACAGCATTTGCTTACTTTGTGTCTCTGTCACATTTTGGTAATTCTCACAGTCTTTCAAACTTTTAAATTATTATTATATTTGTTTTGGTGATCTATGATCAGTGATTTTTTTTTTTTTTTTTTTTTTTTTTTTGGTGGTACGCGGGCCTCTCACTGTTGTGGCCTCTCCCGTTGCGGAGCACAGGCCCCGGACGCGCAGGCTCAGCGTCCATGGCTCACGGGCCCAGCCGCTCCGCGGCACGTGGGATCTTCCCGAACCGGGGCAGGAACCCGCGTCCCCTGCATCGGCAGGCGGACTCTCAACCACTGTGCCACCAGGGAAGCCCTATGATCAGTGATCTTTGATGTTACTATTGTAATTGTTTTGGGGCACCATGAACCACACCTGTATAAGACAGCAAACTTGATCAGTGTTGTGTGTGTTCTGACTACTCCACTGCTCCTCCTCTCTCTGCTTCTCCTCATGCCACCCTATTCCCCAAGACACAACAGTTTTGAAATGAGACCAGCTAATAACCCTACACTGGCCTCTAAGTGTTCAAGTGAAAGGAAGAGTCAACTGATGCAGCAAACTTCATGGTTGTCTTATTTTAAGAAGTTGCCACTGCCACCCCAGCCTCTGGCAGCCACCACCCTGCTCAGTGCCATCAGCAATGAGGCAAGAGCCTCCAGCAGCAAAAAGATTATAACTTGCCGAAGGCTCAGAGGATGGTTAGATTTTTTTTTTGCGGTACGCGGGCCTCTCACTGTTGTGGCGTCTCCCGTTGTGGAGCACACGCTCCGGACGCGCAGGCTCAGCGGCCACGGCTCATGGGCCCAGCCGCTCCGCGGCATGTGGGATCTTCCCTGACCGGGGCACGAACCCGTGTCCCCTGCATGGGCAGGCGGACTCTCAACCACTGCACCACCAGGGAAGCCCAGTTTCTTTTGTTTTTTAAAAAATTTATTTATTTTTGGCTACATTGGGTCTTTGTTGCTGCGTGTGGGCTTTCTCTAGTTGTGGCGAGCAGGGGCTACTCTTCGCTGCGGGGCACAGGCTTCTCACTGCGGTGGCTTCTCTTGTTGTGGAGCACAGGCTTCTAGGTGTGCGAGCTCAGTAGTTGTGGCCCGCAGGCTCAGTAGCTGTGGCGCACGGGCTTAGTTGCTCCGTGGCATGTGGGATCTTCCCGGACCAGGGCTCGAACCCGTGTCCCCTGCACTGGCAGGTGGATTCTTAACCACTGCACCACCAGCGAAGTCCCTGATGGTTAGTGTTTAACGAACAAGGATTTTAAAATTCAGGTATGTACATTGGTTTTTTTTAGACATAATGCTGTTGCACGCTTAACAGACTATAGTGTAGGCATTGACTTTTCTGTGCACTGGGAAACCAAAAAGTTCGTGTGGCTCACTTTCTTGTGATGTTCACTTTATTGCAGTGGTCTGGAACCAAACCTGCATTGTCTCCAAGGTGTGCCCATATTTGGAAAGCATTGTTCTGGTGGCAACCTTTAGGCTAGAATTGAAAAAGCAATTATTGTAGAACTGAATTATCCCCTTGTATAACATACATGATTTAATGATACTCAAAGAGTTAAGCATCAAGTAAAATACTTCAACACAAAAATAAATGACCAAAAGCTTAGCCCAGCATTACTTTGTGGCAAAGAAAAGGAAGGTATAATTTGAGGGGTGCTGATAGTTATTGAGAGTCTACTTTGCATTGAGTACTTTACTAGTTCCTTTTTAGACATTTAATCTACAGTCCATGTGAGGTAAGTGTGCTGTATGGTGAGCACTGGTGGAACAAAGCTGATGAAAGAGACCCGGCCCTGTCCTCAAGGAATTAAACTCTAGCAGGAGGCAGGCATGGATAATTTCAATATAACATGACCTAAATCCCAGGAGAATAGTAATCCATACCTATAGATGTATGAAGTGAAGATCATCACATGCTAGACACACCTGACTCTCAGCCTGGGCCCAGTAAGGGGCATCCTATTTCATCAGAATGGATGCATGTGGGGCTAACTGATTTGTGCAAAGTCAATGTCTCAATGTATATTCTGCTATTTGGATGTTGGAGAATGAGAAACTGGGGGGAACAGGCACGGGTATGTTGTTTGACATCTGTAAAAGGTCTGACAGTGCAAGGTCTGGGTCAGCCAGGGGGTCTCCTGATAGCCTTGGAACAAAGGTGATATTGGGTGTACATTCCCAGTACAGTGAGAGTTAGTAAGAGTTATAGTGGGGCACACAACTAACAGGTCTTTTTGGATTCAAAACTAATGAGTAGGCACTCCTGAGACAAAGTGACTTGACAAAGACTATACAACCAGTAAGTGGCAGGGCCAGGATTACTCTAGAGTGTCTGCTCTTAGCCATTAGATTAAAATGTTGATTTAGTCACCACCCTCATCCATACCCATTTTACAGGTAGAGGAAACTAAGGTTTAGGGAGATAAAGGAAGATCCCTTGCTTGGGGTGGTACAGTGCTTAAGTGTCAGAGCCAGCTGGGCTTAATTCCATATTGATTTTACTCCAAAGCCATATCACACTTAGGCTAATTACTGTCAGGAGGAACATTTGTACTTCAGCTTTGCCAAATCTTAGGGATAGTTTTGGGCATAAATTGTCCAAGTTTGTGTGGACAAGATTAAATAATTCTTCTTAGCGGCACAGCTGGGAAGACAACTTAAGTGTCCCTTTTGGGGCTCATTCATTCTGGCAGACCCTTCAAGAGGTGGTGGTGTGTGCTAGAGAGTCATAATAAAGGATATTCACATTTTCCTGGCCCAGCTCAACATTTTTTTGCGTGTTTCCCGATACAGACCTATGCAGTCTCAGCTTATTACTGGTCTTATCACTTGAGCAATTCAAGCTGTTATTCCTTTAGGAAAATGTTAGCCTTTTCTTCCAAGGCATTCGGCAACCTGTTGAGAGCTGAAATAACCTTTGATCTGGGTGGCATTAGACGCCACAGTTATCACTGTAAAATGTCTGCTTGCCACTTCCTACTCTTACCTCTGAAGGCTTTCACTGTCCTTTCAATGGACAGTATTATGTTTGTACTTTGGGCACTCACTCGAAACGAAATCCTGAATTGATTGCTAGGCAGGTTACTTTAAAACATACATGATGCCCGCAATATTTTAGGCAGGACTGGCTACATAATTTGGGGATGCCCAAGGCAAAATGGAAACAGTAGGCATTTTGCATTTTTGGGTGCTCAAGATGATGAACACAGAGCCTTAAACCCCCAAGTGAGAGGCCCTTCTGAGTACAGGGCCCTGTGAGACTGCATGGACCACTCACCTGTGAAGTCGACTCTTTATTTTAGGAAAATCATCTGAGGGGGTAATTCCCAAATGTCTCTGTTCTGGTGCTATTCTGTGGCAAACGTTTCACTGGTAGTGGCACATAGGGAAAACAAAAGAGGATGTTAGAAATATGAGGTGATCTTATCAGACATTTTATAAAATTTACTAAAGGGCTAACCTTTTAACTTAATATAATAATGCCATCTTTTTTTTGCCATTTAAAATAACGTTTCTATGACTGTACTACCCAAAACAATCCACAGATTCAATGCAATCCCTATCAAACTACCAATGGCATTTTTCACAGAACTAAAACAAAATATTTCACAATTTGTATGGAAGCACAAAAGACCCCGAAGAGCCAAAGCAATCTTGAGAAAGAAAAACGGAGCTGGAGGAATCAGGCTCCCTGACTTCAGACTATACTACAAAGCTACAGTAATCAAGACAGTATGGTATTGGCACAAAAACAGAAATATAGATCAATGGAACAGGATAGAAAGCCCAGAGATAAACCGACACACATATGGTCACCTTATCTTTGGCAAAGGAGGCAAGACTATACTCTGGAGAAAA
>RJWK010069624.1:0-11096 GCA_004363435.1 Platanista minor | reverse complement strand
AATGCAGAATCCCTGGGTCCCACTGCACACCTCTGGAATCAGGACATTTAGATGCCCTAGGTGATTCCAAAGACCTGTACACTGGACACCGGTTTTTTAATGACATGTCCTTAAAGGTTATTTAGTTTTTTGTTTTTTTTGCGGTACGCAGGCCTCTCACTGCTGGGGCCTCTTCCGTTGCGGAGCACAGGCTCCGGACGTGCAGGCTCAGCGGCCATGGCTCACGGGACCAGCCGCTCCACGGCATGTGGGATCTTCCCGGACCGGGGCACAAACTCGTGTCCCCTGCATTGGCAGGCGGACTCTCAACCACTGTGCCACCAGGGAAGCCCTCAAAATGGGGATTTTTGAGGAGGAAAGATGGAGAACATTAGGCTAGTAGAGTGGTATAATATATCTATATTTAATCTATTTCTCTAATATTTAATTGCTTAAAGTCTGTTAGAATTTGATAGACTATAGGGCGTACCCATAGGATCTGCATATTAATATACAAATCCATAATCTCTTGGCTGAAACCTTTGGGGCAGACGACTTCATAATTCAAAACTTCTTAGATTTTAGAAAAGTAATCTGTATATGACTTAGCCACAGCAGGATCTGAGGCAGTAACCTGTAATTAAACACATGAATATTTCTGCTGCAAAAGATTAATATTCACACAAAGAGGGCTGTGATCAGGATTATAAATAACCTCACTTCCCTTCAGGTCAGGATCTGCTATCAAATAAGTCGGCCACAGATTTTGTAAGGAATGTGGTTTTCAGAACTTTCTGGATTTCGGTATTGCTGTTAAGAGTTTGTAGATCTCCAGTAGTTTGTCGTAGGCCTCATACATTATAAACAATTATAAGGAATGGGAGACTTGATGCTCAAAACGGAGCCCTATTCATTTTCCTACACAATTAGCTTAGGCCTAGAAATAAACAATTATTATCTGCTGAACTGAGTTTTGTAACCAACTTTTCTGTTCTCCCTAAAGAGCTGCAGGGAACCCTCATCTGACATCTCTGATTGTGTTTTCTTTGGGTTCAGGTTCAAGGTCAAGTTCAAGTGTGCTCCCTGTGGCCCTCCCCCCATTCATTCTCACCCCACAGTGTTAGGATTCTGGCAGGGTTTTCTCATTTCATGACCCACACTTCTGATTTCTTATCCTTACAACTGCAAATGGTCAAAACTAAGTTTAAATTTAGCTTTCTCTACTTCCTTCCAATATGCTTGGCCAAATACTGGCTGCCTGTTTCACTCTTTAATTTACAAGTGACTTTAATCTGATGCCTGTTCCGGCAGATTTCCCTGTAACCTGCATGTGCTGCTCTGCCTATAGCCTCTGTTGTCATCAACAGACTCTGGTTGCTGTGGTGATAAAGGGAGCGTTGGAAGTCCCTTTCAGAGTAAGAGTCGCTTTCTGCTTGAGCCACATTCGCCATTAGACACTGTGATGATACTTCCTGCGTAACATCATCAAAAGTCCCCAAACAGCAGCAGTAGCGCAGAACACAATTGAATCACTTCCTGTTCATTCTATGTGGGTCAGTTGTTTCTAGATCTGGGCATTTCACAGGCCTGTAAAATTTCATGAAAAGTTTTTGAGGGTGGACAATTTTTGTATTTTGCCAAGTTAGGCATTAACAACACACAACCAGGCACCTCCTATCACCATAATTTCCAAGAGGGGAATATATTTGGCTCTTTGGAACATATATTATTTTGGCTTCATTTTTCTCCTTTTATCAAGGACCAGTGAAAATTGGTCACAGACAAAGGGTCTTGGTGACTGGACTGCATTTATGGACCATTAGACAAATGCCCAGTTAAAGGATAAATGTGTATCAGTCCATAGATTCAGAGTTTTACTCTGAAACAGCCACTAGATTTTCCCCTGCTAGCAGGCAATTTGTTGACAAGTTAGAAAATATATAGCAAAAGACAAACATTTATAGAACACTCAACACCTTTTCCCTCTGAGGTGAAAAGAAGAAATAGCGTTCACACCAATGATCCAAGTTTTTAAGTAACTCTGATTTCATTCCTGTGAGCCTCCTTTTAGTCACTGGTAATCACCTTGTGGTAACAGGAAATAATCAGAGATACAAGAAAAGATTTGTGTATAAAGCTGTTCTCTGCAATGTTCTTCACACACACAGACACAAAGAGGCAGCTTCCTCAATTGCCAAAATTGGGTAAATGGATAAATAAAGTAATGGGACATTTTATTGCAAGAGAGTGTGCATCCATTAAAAATCATACTATCGGGGCTTCCCTGATGGCACAGTGGTTAAGAATCTGCCTGCCAATGCAGGGGACATGGGTTCGAGCCCTGGTCTAGGAAGATCCCACATGCTGTGGAGCAACGAAGCCCGTGAGCCACAACTACTGAGCCTGTGCTCTAGAACCCACAAGCCACAACTACTGAGCCCACGTGCCACAACTACTGAAGCCCACGTGCCTAGATGCCGTGCTCTGCAACAAGAGAAGCCACCACAATGAGAAGCCCACGCACTGCAACGAACAGTAACCCCCGCTCGCCGCAACTAGAGAAAGCCCGTGCGCAGCAACGAAGACCCAACACAGCCAAAATAAATAAACAAGCAAACAAAAAAATCATACTATCAAGGAGTATTTACTCATATAAAAGTAAAATACAAAGCTATATGTACCACTGAGGTCAGTGTGGTGAGGTTTATACATATATACACTCAGGTAACAGTGCTTCCTTCTAAAATACAATTATCATCTATACACTTTTTTTTCTCCAATTTTTCAAAAATTAACATGTATTACTTTTAAAGACAGAAAAGATACATTTGTATTTATTTTTTATCAAAGAATATAATGATCGGAAGCCACCTCAGCTGCCTCTTGGTGTGTCTCTATCTGCTACACCTGTCCCTTCATGCATATAGTCTCACTATTTCACTAAATAATATTGTGGCAAATATCAAAGTCACCGATAAATGACAAATCAGCTAAAACCTGATTGATTTAAAGCCACGTCTTCAAAATCTGAAAGAATTCAGATCATTATTCACATTGTTTCTCTCTATAAGGGTTTGCTAAGGAAATTAACAGTAAGAATTCATAGGGAGACATATTTCAGATATTTTGGTCAGGTCCTGGCAGGCAGCTCTGAAGCCAAAAGTAATATTTTAAATGCATATGGTTCTCCTCTATCCATTAAAATGGGTCCCCCATGTAGGCCTCCACGGACAGCACTTTCCTAGCCAGTTCAAGAAGAAGTATAACAGAGTAATTAAGTCCATGGACTCAGGGGTCAAGTTGCTTGGATCTGAGTCTTGGTTCCATGTCTTACTGGCTATTCATCTTTCACAAAGTTGCTGCAGCTCCCTATGTCTCTGTTTTTCACTTGTAAAATGAAGATAATAAGAAAAGCTTTCTGTCCAGGTTTTTGTGAGGCCATTCATTCATTTATTCCTAATCCAGAATAAAAGGGTCCTGGACATCATGCCAGTCACTAGAGGTAGCACAGAGAATGTGACAGGTGAATTTCCTGCCCTCATGGAACTTAACATTCCATTTGGAGAGAAATGCAGTTAATCAGCAAGCAATAAACAGTCTGGTTTGAAGTGCTGTGAAAAGTCATAAAGAAAAATAAAGCAGGATAAGGGAATAGAGAATTGCAGGGTTGCATGCATATTTTAGATAAGGGGGTTTATGAAAGCATTTCCAGGTAAGACTGAGAGCTAGAGAAAAAGATCAGAAGAGAAAGAGGGAGTTTAGTGAGTTTATGAAAAAGGAAGGAAGCCATTGTCCGGGTGCAGATCTATTGCAATAATGCAGGTGAACCACTGTAACAGTTTCCCTACAGATGTGCAGAGACAGTCTAGGAAGTCATTGACTTAGATGCAGTTGGAGAGAAAAACATTGACAAGATTTGATGATGGGTGGGGCACTCGGCTATGAGGAAAAATAGGCAAGAAAGATAACAACCAGGTTTGGGGCTGAGCAATAGGATCAATGGTGACATCATTGCTGAGCAGAGAAGATGAGTTGGAGTAGGTCTGAGAGGGAAATTGAGTCCAGATTTGACCTTATTAAGTTTGAGAGATCCCTTAGGCAGCTGGGCGGTGTGTTGAGTAGGCAGTTAGACAAACACACCCATCCAGGTGTGGCGGGCATTTAAAGTCATGAGATTAGGGCTTCCCTGGTGGCGCAGTGGTTGAGAGTCTGCCTGCCCATGCAGGGGACACAGGTTCGTGCCCTGGTCCGGGAAGATCCCACATGCCGTGGAGCGGCTGGGCCCATGAACCATGGCCACTGAGACTGAACGTCCGGAGCCTGTGCTCCGCTATGGGAGAGGCCACGACAGTGAGAGTCCCACGTACTGCAAAAAAAAAAAAGTCATGCGATTAGAGGAGATGACCTAGGATGTCTGTGCAGGGAAGAAGATGAGGGCTGAGGGACATGTGAACACATGGAGATCAGGATACAAAGAAGCAGTCAAAACATGGGACTGAGAAGGAACTGCCACCAAGGAGGCTTGGAAACCGCAGAGTATGGTGTCCCAGAAGCCAAGAAACTGAAATAATGGGTGAAATAATGTATATTACAGAAGATACTCTGTATATATGAGAGTGCCCTTGGGCAAGTCACAACCTTTCTGAGCCTCAGTTGCCTCAACTGAGAAATGGGGATAAAGCCCCATTATAGGGAGGTTCATATAGGGAGTGGTTTCATAGGGAGAATTCACAGAGATAAAGGATGGGAAGCATTTGGCGCACTGCCTGAACATATTATGTGTTCCTTAGTCATTAGGATATGGTAATATAATAATAATCAGCAAGAAAATTTTTAATTGAATGAAAAACACAGCTTTCATGGCTTGCCAGCTACCTGTCTCAGAACACTCTTCTGGGGTTACCCATCTCCCTCCCTCCCTCCTTCCCCCCTTTTTTTCCCCAATTTGTATTGCATGTTTCCTTCCTTCCTTCTTCTGTCCCTCTCTTCCCTCCATCTTTTGTTCCCTCTCCCCCTTCCCTCCCTCCTTCCCTTCCTTCCTTCCTTATTCTTTCTTTCCTTCCCTCTTCTTTCTTTCCTTCCCTTTTTATCGGCCTCGAGTACACATAACTAAAATAATTATAATTTCGTTTCAGGACACACTTTCATTTATTAATTCAGTGTACAGATATTTTTAATAACATGCAACATAAATCAACTTTCAAAGTGAAAGCTAGGTCCTTGACTACATCTAACCCTATGTCCCCACCCCCATTCCAATCCCTGCCTGCTCTCACCCATGGTGATCAATGTCCTCAGCCCTCAGCTTATCAATGACTTGCTTTCTTTGTTTCATAGATTTATAGCATCTATGAGGATTCCTAAAAAGTACTTCTAATTTACTGGTTTTAAACTTTATGAAAAGAGTGTCATGCTACTCAATGTATTTTGGACTTCTTCCATGTAATGTCATATTGCTAATATTCAGCCTTTAGTTGTGGATCATTGTAGTTAATTATTTCTGACTTCTGTCTAGTATTCCCTTTTTTGAATATACCATACTTTGTCCTTTGACTCTCCCACTGATAGGCAATATTGTTGTTCCTAAATTTCTGTGTGAGCAATGAGGTTATGACATGCTTACATATGTCTTCCACTGTGTATGCGTAAAAGTTTCTTTCAAGACTATGCTTAGAAACAGAATTACTAGGGCTATTGGTTTTGTGAAAACTCAACTTTAAGAAGTAATGCCAAATTGATATTTAAAGCATTGCATCCATTTTCCTTCTCAACAATGGTGTGTAGAAGATCCTATGGATTCTTTAATGTCCATCACTTGGAATTTTCAGAATTTAAAAATATTTCCAATTGAAACTATATAATATATGGCTTTGTGGTCTTCGTTTAAATTTCCATATCCCCAAGCATGTTGAATATCGTTTTATGTGTTTATTGGCTATATTGTTCACAGGTATTTTGTCCATTTTTCAAAACGATTTTTTAATTTTCATATAAATTCTTTGTTAAGTGTATGTATTGAAGATATCTCCTCCTAGTTTATAGCTTGTCTTTTTACTTTCTTTAAAGGGTGTTTTCATTAATTTTAATAAGGTGAAATTTTGTACCCTTTATTTCATAGTCAATACTTTGCCTCAATTCTCTAAATCTAAAGCATATTCCCATCTATTTTCTACAGAGGTTTTAGTGTTTTGTCTTATATTTGAGACCTTAACACATCTAGAATGAATTTTTATACATGACGGGAGGTAGCGGTCCAATTTTCTATTTTTGCATATAGATAACCATTTTTCAATTGATTTTTTAAGTCCATTCTCCCCTCTGTCATCTCACATGCTACTCTGATGTTTATACAAATCCCTGCATATGTAAGATGGATTTCCCCCTTATACCCCTTTGGTCAATATGTCTTTCTATTTCCACACTTCTGTGATGTCTATAGTTTCATAATAGATGTTAATTTCTGCTGTCATCTCTTCCTACTTTTCTCCTTCAGGAGTGTCCTGGCTAAACTTTCAGGTTTAACCTTTACTCTCTAGTATATTTTAGAAATCACTTTTAAAGTTTCATTAACTGTAACCATTAACTGGAGAGATCTATTTAGGTGAAAATGATATCTTTATAATATTGTTTTCCTATCTATGAAGATAGTATATCTCTCCCTTTATATAGATGTTCTTTACTATCATTAAAATTTGCCTAGGTTTTCTTACAGTTTTCTCTCTTTTTCCTTCTGTAGTTCTTCCAGAGTGTTCTTGGGGAAGAGATTCAGCAGTTGTTTCCTCAGAATGGTGATCATAAGCAAACCCACAAGTCTTTCCATCTCCCACTCTGCCTTTTTGCCTCTAATAATGATGTTTGTCATTGTCAGCACACAGCATGCAATTTCACAGCTTAGTTTATGTTGTTTTTCTCTGCTTTTAATGCCCTGTGTTCTCCTCTCATCTTGGTGAACACCTACTCATTTGCTAGCATTTAGCTCATGCATCACCTTTTCCATAAGAGATTCTCTGAGCCTAGGTGAGCTTCCCACAATTCCTTGTGTTTACGTCTTACACAGGCCTTTCAAATTTCAATTGACCTGCTCTATGTGTTTGTCTTACCCATTATGCTATGAGCATGGGTACAGTATTTTATTTGTCTTTGGTTTTTCAATGCCTAACAGAGTCCTTCATATACAAAATATTTCTTAAATGTTTGTTCAATTAAGCTCCAAAGTCATCTTAATAATGTAGAGGTCATTGGGCTGGGGCCTGGGATAAGTCAACATCATTAAGTAAAAATTATTCCAAAAAAACAGTCAAGGAACCTGAATCTTAGTCCTTCTTCATCCCTAAAACAATTTGAGACCATTGATGGACATTTCTCTCTGAGCATCAGTCTTTTTAAAATTTTTTTAACAGCTTTATTGAGGTATAATTGACATACAATAAACTGTACATATTTAAGGTGTACAATTTGACAAGTTTTGTGGCCATTGGACATTTCACACTTGTGAACTTATCACCGAGATAATCAACATGAAGAATACATCAAACACCCATAAAAGTTTCCTTGTGATTCATCCTTTCCACTCCTCCTCCTCCCCAGGCAACAGCTTATCTGCTTTCCATCACTGTAGAGTAGTCTGCATTTTCTAGAACTTTATACAACAGACATCATACAGTATATATTCCTGTTTGCCTGGCTTCTTTTACTCAATGTAATTATTCTGAGGTTCATTTATATTGTTGCACATATCAATAGTCATTTCTTTTCATTTCTAGCTACTGTATGGATAAACCAGTTTGTTTTTCCACTAACCTATTGACAGACATTTGGGATGTTCGCAGTTTGGGGCTATTACAAATAAAGCATCTATGAGCATTCATATAAAAGTCTTTGTGTGGACATATGCTTTCATTTCTCTTGGGAAAATACCTAAGAATAAAATGACTGGATCATATGGTAGGTGATTGTTTAACTTTTTAAGGCAGTGCCAAAGTGTTTTCCAAAGTGGTTGTACCACTTTACATTTTCATCATCAATGTAAGAGGATAACATTTCCCCCAAGTCCTTGCCAACACTTGGTATAGTCAGGCTTTTCAATTTTAGTCGTTCTAAAAGGTGTGTCATGATATCTGATTATAGTTTTAATTTGCATTTCCCTAATGTGTAATGATGTTGAATATTTTTCACGTGCATTTTTTTTGATGAGGGTCTGTTCAACTCCCATTTTTAAATTGTGTTTCTTATTATTGAGTTTTGAGACTTCTTTGTATATTCTGGTTACAAACCTTTTATCAGATGTATGCTTTGCAAAGATTTTCTCCTACACTTTGGCTTGTCTTTTCTTCTTTCACAAGTGTCTTTTGAACTCCTTTTAAGAGTTCTTAATTTTTTTTTTTTTTTGGTGGTATGCAGGCCTCCACTGTTGTGACCTCTCCTATTGCAGAGCACAGGCTCTGGATGCACAGGCTCAGTGGCCATGGCTCATGGGCCCAGCCACTCAGCGGCATGTGGGATCCTCCCGGACCGGGGCACGAACCCGTGTCCCCTGCATCGGCAGGCAGACTCTCAACCACTGCACCACCAGGGAAGCCCAAGAGTTCTTAATTTTTATTTATCAATTTGTTCTTTTATTGATAAAGATTTTGGTGTTGTATCTAAATACATGGTAGAATTCACCAGTGAAATCAAGAAAACACTCCCATTTACCATTGCAACAAAAAGAATAAAATATCTAGGAATAAGCCTACCTAAGGAGACAAAAAACCTGTATGCAGAAAATTATAAGACACTGATGAAAGAAATTAAAGATGATACTAATAGATGAAGAGATATACCATGTTCTTGGATTGGAAGAATCAACATTGTGAAAATGACTCTACTACCCAAAGCAATCTACAGATTCACTGCAATCCCTATCAAACTACCACTGGCAGTTTTCACAGAACTAGAACAAAAAATTTCACAATTTGTATGGAAACACAAAAGACCCCGAATAGCCAAAGCAATCTTGAGAACGAAAAACAGAGCTGGAGGAATCAGGCTCCCTGACTTCAGACTGTATTACAAAGCTACAGTAATCAAGACAGTATGGTACTGGCACAGAAACAGAAATATAGATCAATGGAACAGGATAGAAAGCCACAGGAGATAAACCCGCACACATATAGTCATCTTATCTCTGATAAAGGAGGCAGGAATGTACAGTGGAGAAAGGACATCCTCTTCAATAAGTGGTGCTGGGAAAACTGGACAGGTACACGTAAAAGTATGAGACTAGAACACTCCCTAACACCATACACAAAAATAAGCTCAAAATGGATTAAAGACCTAAATGTAAGGCCAGAAACGATCAAACTCTTAGAGGAAAACAGGCAGAACACTCTATGACATAAATCACAGCAAGATCCTATTTGACCCACCTCCTAGAGAAATGGAAATAAAAACAAAAATAAACAAATGGGACCTAATGAAACTTCAAAGCTTTTGCACAGCAAAGGAAACCACAAACAAGACCAAAAGACAATCCTCAGAATGGGAGAAAATATTTACAAATGAAGCAGCTGAGCATCAGTCTTTTCATTACCACTCTGGGTGTAATTCCTGGCCTCCATAGCTAGTTGGAAGCTCTTTGAAATGTAGAAGTGTTGAGCGTTTTGAAAATACAAGGAAGAATGCTACACTGGGCTTTGATTTCACTAACCCTACCACAACCCTCAGACTTTCAAAGAAGCATCAGGATGTATTTTGTAGCATGAACGCTCTTGCTAGGACATAAGTAAATTTTCATATGCATGGCACAGTGAATCTCTCTCTCTCTCTCTTAATATATATACAACCTTAATAGTCAGGTAGTCTTTGCTGAAGAATCATTAAAAAATGATAAGACACAAAGGCTGTCCTTTTTTATTTCCAGAATGTAACAACTACTTAAACAGTAAATTAAAGATTCATTGTATTCTATTATTTAACAACATTTATAAGGAACTCTATACTGCGTCAATGAAACAACTTTTAAACTATACATTAAAGATTCAATTCTATTTTATTATGTCCTTAATCCCATTTGGGGGGTTAAATTTCCTATCACTAAGTATCATTTAACATTTTAATGAAACACTTGATTATTTTGACAGAACTGGCTATAACTACAATGATCACATTTTTCCAAAGAGGGAGATAGTCCTTAACCTGGGGCAGTAGATTCAAAACTCAGCTCTGGGAAATCCTTTGGTCCCAAGGTGGTGACTTGGGGTCACCATAAAGAGTGAGGGAGGCTAGGCAGGCAGGGACCAAAAAGTGTTTGTGCTCTTTTAAATAGTTACAAAGTATTTGAGTATACATAGAAGTAAAGGTATTAAGTTCACAAATGCCCATGTGCCTAACACCCCAGTGTAGCAAATGAACGGATACACCACCGCAGCTGCTTCAGATTTGACTAACACATCAGACATAAAGTTGAGTTCGCCTCTGTAAATTTCTCATTTCTCTCTCTTTTACCCTAGAGGTCACTGGCATTGTGAAGTTGTTGTGTAGCCTTCCTATCCATACTTTTAACACTTATACTACATATCTTTTTATTTATGAATAACAAATGGTATTGTTTGATGTATATTTAAAATTTACATGAATGGTGTCATACTGCATATATCCTTCTGTAATATTCTGTTATCACTCAAAATTGTTTTGAGATTTGTCCATGTTGATACACACGGATCTGGTTCAATCGTTTTAACAGCTGTGCATCTGTAATTGTCAAGGGTCTTGTTTGCAAACAACAGAAAGCGACTCGCATTAAATTAAGCAGAAATGGATTTAATGAGAAGGATTTTGGGGGATTGATAGAAGAAATAGAGAGTCTCAAGAAACTTCAAGAAAAGGGCAGCTTGGGGGGCAGGTCAGGCCGCTGAAATCACAGTCGCCATCTTATCAAAGGAAGTAGGGTCAGTTACCCTGCTGGTGCTTCTGGACTGTGCATGACACCAGCATGTCCATCACTACCAGTGCCATTGAATTATGCATGTTACTTAGTCATAGAGTGGCTGCTGGTACTGCTGAATTGTGCAAATCTCCCCTGCCAATGCATTGCTGCTAACACTGCTGCACTGTGCATGCCACCTTGCTGACACTCG
>RJWK010069623.1:0-11097 GCA_004363435.1 Platanista minor | reverse complement strand
CGGGGCACGAACCCTTGTCCCCTGCATCGGCAGGCAGCCTCTCAACCGCTGCACCACCAGGGAAGCCCGGTAAGTGTATTTTAATCGCTGTCATCACTAAGTGTTAAGCATTCATTGAGTCTGCAGGTGGTGTGTGTGCCCAGCTGTAGAAATGAGTGACCTGGGTGCTAGCAAAGATCCTCCAACTGCATCCTTGACTCTATCCTGAAGAGACACTACCGAACTGCTCACATTCCGTTACGTTTCACCAAATTACACTGTTGTGTTTCTCACTGCCTTTCTCAGATTTATTGTATGTCTCCATCTATATCACCAGTTCTTGTGTTTTCAGTGTCATTAATTTGTTTTTTTCTATTTAGATTACCGTTGCCAGCTTCCTGTTCCCTCCTACTTCTTTAGCACATCTATACCCACCTCAAATGACCACATATTACTTCAATTCATTTTGATGCTTAGTTGTGTCCGTGGTTTTCCCTAAGTATCAAGTCCACATCGTCTCAGAGAAGCCTGCTTAGTCCTATTTTTTAGGCTAATTCTACTGAACGACTTTCCCTTTCATATCAGAGCTCCTATCTTCAGGAGGTTAGAGACACAGATGGGTTGCTTCCTATTAATTTTGTATTAGAGCTCTTCTTTTTTCTTTTCTTTCTATCCCTCTCTATGAAACTTTCACAAAGGCCATTCATTGATGAGTTTTAAGCAGGATTTGTTGATTTCTGTTTCTGAAATATTATTCTGGCTTCTTTGAAGAGACTGTTTAGGGAAGAATGAGCATGGAGACAAGAGAATTCAGTTAGTAAGCAATGATTTGGAAGAGAGACATGGATGAGCTGAGATATAGTTTGGAGGTAGAATAAGCAGAGCTTGTAGATGGGTTAGATGTGGATGTAAGAAAGAGAGGAAAGGCAGCTTGAGGAGCTGGATCTTCACTGTGTCAAGTAATGAAGTGGGAACCAGGAGAAGAGGGTCAGGTTTCAGGTGTGGCTAGTCAAGAGCTCTGTATGAGAGAGTGTTTAGACATTTCATTGGAGGTGTAAGAAAGGACGTGGCAGTCATGGGTGCTGACTCAGAGGACAGAAATGAGCTAGAGACCTTGTGAAGCAGAGATTGTTATACCCAAACATTCAGATGAGAAAATTGAGCCCCCAAAATGTTACCCGTGTCTTGGGCCACACAGCTGTTGGGTAGTAGAATTGGGATAAACCCACCTCCATCTGAAGCGGTGCTCTTTCACTGGTCCCTTTGTCAGTAAGAACCCGCATTTTCTTAGGCAGAGATGAAGACAAGGAAGAATATGAAATGGTCTCATTCTCAAGGCATTTATATTCCAGAACACCCCACTCCTAGGGCTAGGGCTGCAGAAAGAGGAAAAAAAGCTAAATGGCAAAGGGTAAGTAGTGTTATCAGCATTTTATGGAACATGCATGGAACTTATCTAGTTTATAGCCTATGTGGAATATTTGGGATTGATAAAAGAGTTAAAGTGGTTACTTCCTTTACAAAGTATTTTCTCAGCATCAAAACCCAACAACAGCCAGGATTCTTGTAATACTGAAGAATTTTTAGACAATTTCTGATTCACTATAAATCAGCATAGAGAGGGTTTGTGGTGCTATCTTAATAAATATTAGCCAACATTTCTAAGAAAAAAGTTTTATTTTTACCTTATAGGGGAAACTCATATCTCCTTCCTTGTTGTCTTGGGACTAGGATAAAATGTTAATCAAATTCAAAAGGAAAAAGGAGGAAGAGGGAGCTTAAAAGACGTTCACGTGAAAAATGATGTGGGTATTTTGTGATCACAGTCAGGATAGGATAGCATAAGCAGAAAAAAATATTTAAAAAAATATAAATAAATTATTCCTCCAGACATCAGTAGCTTTTATAAGATAATTAGTTGCTCAGGTGAGTTAGGTGTCCTGTCTCCATTTTGGACTTGAGATCTCCAAGGTGGTCACGAGGGTGGAAGAAAAGGGAAAAAAGAGAATGGGGGCTTTTATCAGCCTCTGCCAGGAAGTAGTTGTAAGGCTCAATCTAACTGAAAGAGAAGCTACAGGGAGCCCATGGGATATTTGGACAGTTTGGTTATACTGGAGGGGCTGATAACGATAATGTAGCAAATTCGCATGGAAGGCTGAAGCAGTGGCTACAGAGGCAGGATCAAAGTGAGACGCAGAACCCTGCCTTCATCACTGGGATAGGCTGCCCACCCCCTGGCCACATGGAAATGTGACTGGCTTGAGTGCACAAGAGGAAATCCTGGGTTAGTGAGTGAAGGTTCTCTCACTATGAGCACTTGAAGCCAAACCCGGCCTCTGGACCCCGACACTGAATTAAATCTCAGAGACAGAGTTGTGGGTGAAGTAGAAAAGAAGAGCTTTATTGCTTTGCCAGGCAGAGGGGGCCACAGCGGGCTCATGCCCTCAAACAGTGTATCTCAAACTGGCGGGGGGAGGGGGGGAGTGGGGGCTGTGAGGAGTCTTATAGTCCAGGGGTGGGGTCGCTGATAAGGATCAGGGTGCAGGGCCCGCATTCCTTCCATCCTGAGATCAGCTGGCCTCAGGTGATGATGGGCCACTGTGACATTCTCTGGAATGTGCTTCACCAGGTAGTTAACATCTCCCATTTAGTAAGGGTTTCAGTATCTGCAAAACAGCCCTAAGATATTGTTGTGTGCATCCCTTGAGGGGGAACCAGGACCCTGCCCCAAGGCTGCACTATTGTTGCTTGACTGCTCCTCCCTGGTCTCTGCATCCCGTCCCTTCCCTGATTACCTGCCCTTTGGAACTCAGGGAAGGTCTGGGAGGCTGAATGAAGCCTATTTCCTGCAATCAAGAAATGGGGGGCAGGCACAGAAAGGCTTTTGTGCCCAGGAGCCCCACAGGGTCCTGCTCGGTTTCAGACTCCATAGAGGTAGAGGGGTAGTTAGTTTGAACACTTGGGAATGAGACCCAACTATCTTCCTCAGATAGCTACAGATCTATCCCTCCTTATACTAGACGTGGCTGGCAGATTCTGCTTAATGGAAAAAGGAAGCCTCTACGTCTAAATAGAATGGTGCTTTCAGAAGTACAGTGAGCTTACCTATGTGAAATCATTCGCACAGCAGTTGCACAGCTGTTTGTTGGGAATATTATGAGTGAACTTCTGCACTGAGTGAAGTAAATGACCTCTGAATATTTCGCACTGAAGGAGTCTCTGAGTCTATTACTTATGGCGGTCTCTGTTAACACATGTGCTTTCTTGGAAAATATGAAGATAAGGAAGTTTGAAGATGGAAAAGGGTGATAACGCAAATCTTTTCTTATAACTTTTTTTTCCCTCAAAATTGCAGTTAGTTCACGTCACAATTGGAAGTTTACACATTTTCATGTGTGTCTGCCGTAGATCTTGACTCGTGACGGGGCAGAGCTCCATTTACCTGCCTTGACTCCACACTGACACTGATATTTTTTTGTTTGTGCAAAATGTCCTTCAGCATGTTTTGTAACTTTTCAGGAAAGGACAGAGGAAACTGCCAGACGAGGACATAGTTTTCCTTATTGTTACTTTTTTAAATTAGAAATTCGATTTCCTTTTGGTCTCTTTTTATTTTTCTTGATCCTGCAAATGTATAGTTATTGCCTTAAGTTAGAAGAGTTCAGTTATTTCTTTCATTAAACACTGATCATTTACATGCCTACCGTCCATCTTTACTGATTCTCTCCCCGCTCTCTTCTGTCTTAGAGGAGGAAACATCCTACTTGTTTCCAAGTCTATGCCCATCACCTGGATTTTGATCTTATTTCTTCTTGCCTCCTGTATGATTATCCCCTTAATTCCTTTCCTTCCTTCCTTCCTGCACCATCTTTTAACTGGCTCCTTCCCCTCTGTGAGGCAAAAGGCCAACTTTCACCACCATGTTAAGAGTAAAAGCTTAACATCTCCCCTCAACTCTGCTCATCCCTGGAGGATTCTCTCTCCCTGCATCCCTCTGTCCCTCCAATAAAGCTCACGTCAATGCTCTACCTGTCCCTTTAATTGCATAGGCTCAAAATTTCTCTCTTTAATTCCTCCTTCCCTCTTGATCCAACAGGAAGTCATCACCGCGTCCACCTGACTTGCCTTGCCATCCTTAATCCGGGTCCCAGTTAGGTAACTTCTACATCCGTCGCAGCGGCCCTCCTTCTGGTCTGGTTAGTAGCCTTCTGACTAGTCTTGTTCTGTTCAACGACACACATGCGTCAGATTCGTCACCTCCCAGATTACATCTGATCCTGTCATTCTCCTGACCAGAGACCTCTACTGTCTTCCCATGAGACTATTTTAAAAAGTTGTAAGCAGCATATGCTTTGTGAAGGTTTTACCCTCTTCTCTAACCTCATCTTTAACCATCATGCAAAACGGGTTTAATATAGCATCCCTCCCCCAAATTCGCCTGGTCCTTCCTCTTCCTGCCATTACTTCTCCTGAACCTGCCCTCTGCCCCCTCAAGTCCCCTTGTCCAAATGGCCCTGACCTCACGAGGCCTTTTCCTGAAACAATCGCAGCTCTCTCTGACCACCCATGTCATCTGTTTGCGCTCAAACATCTTGTGTATTGTTGATGCTTCACACTCCTTGAGGGCAGAAATTGCATTTATTTGCTTTAAACACTTAGAGCTCCTGGCGCAGGACATTGCAATTGCTAAACCAACGAAACAATTGCTGGGGGACGAAGAGACCCGGCCCCTTCTTTGTTTACTATAACTGGTCTATAACACTGGGATAAATCTAGATCCTTAAACTTGATTTTATTCATGCTCTTTTGTTGTTCAGGATATGGTCTCTGATGTTTGAATCCGGCAAATTTGTATGCCTTTCTTTTCTCCTGCAGTAGGTTAGTTGTTATTATTGTTGGTAGAGGTGTTACGGTCATTATGCTATAGGGGTGTTGCCATCTCCTGTGTTTGTTGGTGAAGGAGGACAGTTTCAGTATGAATCTGGGATTCTCAGATATTAGCTGAAGTGCTTTTGTCATCTTTAACGCTTCCTACTCCTTTCATTTCTCTAAATGCCGGTGCTTCCTCCTTTAGTCTTTAAACCTGTAATCCTGCAGGGTACTTCTTTTCTTATAGCAATAAACAGTGCCAAGTTGACTTTTATTTTGGGGTTTTAATATTTAAAAGTTGCCTCAAGGCTATGATTCTTATACCTCCCTGGTAATCTAATGGCAGCTGGATTTTTAACGTTACCGAGATGAACCCAAGAGAATGTTCAGAAATTTGTTCAAAATCGGTAAGCCCCAAACAGCAAAGCACCGGACTTCTATTTTCAACAAATCCATGTTATTCTGGTACTAAATATTTCATTTTTACCCCTCAGCTGGATTAACCCTGTTTTCCAACTCACATCAATTTTCAGCATTGTCTTCCTCCAAAGAGATTTCTAAGAGTTTAAACATACATCGTAACCATTCCCTTAATGAACTCTTCCACATCTCTGAGAAGATGTTTGTGAATAAGCATTTATACTGTTTCTCTTCGAACTATGAGGAACAATTGGATCACATTTTTTTTTTTTTTTTTTTTTTTCCGAACGCGGGCCTCTCACCGTTGGGGCCCCTCCCGTTGCGGAGCACAGGCTCCGGATGTGCAGGCTCAGCGGCCATGGCTCACGAGCCCAGCCGCTCCGCGGCATGTGGGATCCTCCTGGACCGGGGCACGAACCCACGTCCCCTGCATCGGCAGGCGGACTCTCAACCACTGCGCCACCAGGGAAGCCCTGGATCACATTTTTGTTGCAACAGCACAAGAAGTTAAGTAACATAACTAAGTAGCATAGATTTCTACACATAGTCAGTCCAAAGTAATATTTGTTAAATTCAGTCACTGGACAAATAATAATTTTCCAGTCACAATGTTCACGAAGACGCCTTCTCTCCTCCCATCCTTGTGGAGTTTCTGTTTACTGGGTGGAGACAGAGAGGTAAACAGGAATCATTTATAATAGACTCTGCAGTAAAGCTTCTACTCTGAGTACACGATGGAGGGGATGTCTAACCTCACTACCTACATTATAGAGAAGTAAAAAACAAACAAACAAATTGAACTTTAAATATGAAATAGGAGTTTACAAGTTGGAAAATGTAGGGAGAAAAGGTAGTCATAGGGGAAAGCATGCACCAAAGCCTAAAGTTGTGAAAATACATGGCACATATATTTACTAATACATTCTAATTAAATACTGAATTACACACTGTGATTAAGACCCTTAACAATTCATTTAATTCCTTTTTAGAGGAACAGGAGGCTGCGGCAGAGACAGAAAAGGAGTGGCCTGAGAGGTAGAGGAAGCGAGGAGGGGGAAGGAGGATTCCCCCTTGGGACTTCAGTTTAGAGAAAGTGCGGTTCATTTCACCAGGTGGGAAATTGACTTGCATACAAGACAGTGATGGAGGAGGCTAGAGTCGGTTCCTCTCTTGAGATACATGTCAAAGCCATTTAGATTTTAGATTCTAACAATGGTTCTCAACCAGGATGAGCACTGTAGTTGTCTGTGAAGCTTTTAAACGATGTCCTCTGATTTAGATTTGATTTGGTAGCTCCAGAATAGAGCATCTGCACTTTAAAAAATCCCCAGAAATGAGTCTGTCATATATTCCAGGCTAGGAACCAGGGAGGTGCTGAGAAGTCATTGCCTGTGTTATGCAAGTGAGAAATAGGATCGCAGTTGCATTTGGGGAAGGTCATTCTCCCCTAGAGACCACTGATTCTCAAAACTGGCTGCACAGTGGAACCTCCTGTAATCTTTTAAACACACAGATGCCCCAGACTCACCCAGGCCAACTAAATGGGAACTGCTTTTGGTGGAGGCTGAGTGTCTGTATACTTTGAAAGCTCCTCTAGTGATTTTTGTACTAAGCATCACGGGTATAGAATAGAATGGGGTTGAAACTTGAAGCAGTTAGGATTAGTTATTGAGAGGAACATCCAGGCGTCCTAATAAATTCAGACCCATGAACATACAGTTCAAGCAGTGCTCCCTGTGTTTACAAACGTGTGAGGTATGGTTTTGTTTGGAGAGTTCTCCAAGAGGTAAATCGTGTCACCCTCCCATAATTCCCTAGAGTGACACCTGTGTTTTCTGTCCCTTTTCCCCACTTTCTTGTGTAAATGTGTGATGGTCTCCCTCCCAGGCACAGCCACTAGAGAAAGGTCAAAAGAGTCTGACATAAATTCAAAGAAATCTCACCAATTACCATGTGAAAACCAGAGTAAAATCATACATTTCTCTGTACTTCAAAGTTAGAAAAACTGGGGAGGGGAAATTAATTTAGACAAATTGGCATTTGTTGCATGTTCCCATTGTTCCAGCCACTAGAGGTGGAAAAACTTTGGGGGATCAGAAAACAAAGTGTGAGATCAGGGACATACAATGAGGTTTCTTCCAAAAGACTTCCCGCTTATTTCTCTGGGGCTGGTGGCCTTTTAAAGAGGCTGGCTCTCACATCAGTGAACCCTCCCATACCCTATTTCCAATCCCCAGTCGTCTGGTTGGAAGAGGTGGGCTTGTCCAGGTGAGAAGACCAGAGATGCTTAAAAAATATACGGTGTGAAAAGTGGGTTTCCTAGTAGGCTTCTCTTTTCCATGGCTCTCACAAAGAGCCAGTTTTAGGAGGAGCTGAACTCATTGGTGCTGAAAGAACAGTCATCTGTCAAGTTTTCTTCTCCTCCTACTTTGGGATAAGAGAAAAGAATCAAAGAAGAATCCAAGATGTCCTACAGAATTAACGGTGGTGAAATTTAAGGGCATAGGGCAGGCTAGAGAAAGCAGCAGAATTCAATGACAGTTTTGCTAAAAGAAAGTCACAAGTTCCTGCCAGGACAATCATTTTCCTCCAAGTGATGTTGCTCCAAAAAATGGACAGCAATCTTTGGCCAGTCAGTTCTTTTTTTTTTTTTTTTTTTTTTAAATGTTTTTTTGTTGTGGTAAAAGTCACATAATATAAAACATACTATTTTAACCATATTTAACTGTACAGTTCAGTACATTCGCATTGTTGTGCAACTCTCACCATAATCCGTCGCCCGAATTTTTCACCTTCCTAAACTGAAACTCTGTCCCCATTAAACAGTAACTCCCCATTCCTCACCCCCACCCCCAGCCCTGGCCCCTGGCATCTACCAATGTACTTTCTAACTCTATGAATTCAGTTCTTACTGGACAGTATGGTCGATAGTGTTTTCAGTGGTGGCTGCAACAACATCACCCATTCCTATGTTCTTTTTTTAAAAAAATAAATTTATTTATTTATTTTTGGCTGTGTTGGGTCTTCATTGCTGCGTGCGGGTTTTCTGTAGTTGCGGCGAGCAGGGGCTACTCTTCATTGCGTTGCGCGGGCTTCTCATTGCAGTGGCTTCTCTTGTTGTGGATCACGGGCTCTAGGCGTGCGGGCTTCAGTAGTTGTGGCACATGGGCTCAATAGTTGTGGCTCGTGGTATCTAGAGCACAGGCTCAGTCGTTGTGGCACACGGGTTTAGTCGCTCCGCGGCATATGGGATCTTCCCGGACCAGGGATCAAACCCCTGTCCCCTGCACTGGCAGGTGGATTCTTAACCACTGTGCCACCAGGGAAGTCCCCATATGTCCTTTTTTATTTAAATTATGCTATTTTGAGATAATTGTAGTTATCAATAGCTATTGTCTTGTAGTGTTTTTGTTTTTCCTCAGACAGTAATTTAATTAAGAACTTAAATAAGTTGGGATAAACATGTAGCTGTAAAAAGCATTACAGACAGATCCAGGTAACAGTTACCCAGTTTCCCTGAATGAACATGTCTTGCAAAATTATACTATAAAATCACAATCAGGATACTGACATGGATAGTCAAGATGCTGAACAGTTCTGTCATCACAAGGATCCCTTATGTTACTGTCTTAGGGACACACCGACCACCCTCACTCTACCTCCATCCTGACTCCAGAGTCCACTAATCTGTTCACCTTTTCTATAATTGTGTTGTTTCAAGAAAGTTATCTAAATAGAATCATAGTATGCAGCCTTTCAAATTGACTTTTTTAGTAAGTATAATTCCCTGGAGAGTCATCCATGTAGGTGGATGGATCAATAGCTAGTTTGCTGTGGTATTTATGTGTCTCCTGAAAATGCATGTGTTGAATCCTAACCCCTGAAAGTGATGGTATTAAGAGGGTTAGGGGCCTTGAGAAGTGCTTAGGTCATGAGGATGGGACCCTCAGCCATGGGATTGGTGCCCTCAAAAAAGAGGCTCCAAGCTGATTACCAGAGTGACTGCACCATTTTTCATGTCTCCCTGCAATATGAGTGATCCCATTTCTCTGCAACCTTGTCAGTATTTGGTGTGTTTCTAGTTTTTATTTTGGCTATGTTGATAGGTGTATAGTGATGTCTCATTGTGGTTTTATTTTGCATTTCCCTAATGCCTAATGAAGTTGAACCTATTTTTACATGATTATTTGTCATCTATATATCCTTTTTTGGTGAAATATCTGGTCATACCCTTTTTCCATTTGCTAATAGGATTTTTTTTTCTTATAGAATTTATCAATTTCCTAATTTTCTGAGTTGTTCATGATCTTCTTGAGGGTTGAGTCTATATAATGGAATGCTGTGAGATTTAGGGACCGGGATAAAAATCTGCTGTGGCCAATGACTTTTCACCCAAAGAGAATGACACAGTCCCCCCATCTTAATGGACTTGCCACCCATGACTGCAGGTCTCACTTTTGAGTTTGAAGGGGCATTTTCCATGAGGCAACATGCCTCAACCATTACTTCACTGCCCTTCACAACAAAACTCTTGATTTTTTAGCACTGCACTTTTCAAGTGGCTAAGACATATACCATTTCATGAATAAGGCAGGGATAAATATTTCAGTTACAAATAAAGAAATCCCCAAAGACTTTGCTTATTCAATATGATATCAAATTACAGAACTTGGTTCTTTCATTTTGAACATCTCCTACCTTTGGTTGAAACATAGAGTGATTTATCCAGATGACTAAAGGATAAAAAAGATACACACTAGGACATAATTTGGAAAAATATCCTGAATGATTTTGCTTAATTTTGAGCCATATCAGTTCAACAGGTTGTGCTTCTAAAGTGCTAAAGTGATGTGTAAGATGACAGACACACTGGTGAATTCAAAAAAGAGAAAGATAAACTCTCACTTTCAAGTCTAAGTCCAAGTTATAGAGATTTTATTAGTACTCCTGAAAAAGTGCCTGTAAGAAAAGACAGCTTATAACTAAGTGGAATGACTGAGGAAAAAAATGACCACAGGGATTTAGAATCGAGAGTGATACCATGGATTGTGCTAATCAGAGAAAGTTTTTGGAAGGTTGTAGATTCAGGAAGGGCCCATTGGATGAGTGGGAGGTGGACCCTGTAAAGAAAGGCATGAGGGTTAAAGTAGGCGAATGACGTGCAGAGGCCAGGCTGTCAGCCACTCTTGTTGGAGAAGTGGATTTGTTTCAGATGGTACTTTAGCTGAGGACAGAGTCTGAAAGAGTTGAAAATTAGGCTGAGGAAATCTCTATTTTCTGAGAACCTGGGGACTTTGCAATGTTTTGAACTGAGGATAGGTGCAAATAAGGGGAGGGTCTGTGTACACCAGTTTTCAAAAGAGGCTGATGTATAGGGTATGGCCAGGACTAGATGAGGATGATGATGGTAGCGTATGTATGTGTGTCAGGGAAGAACCTGGAAGGGACCACAGTGAAACTGTGAATAATACATTTTTAAAGAATAAATGTACTTTGTAAATGAAAGACTATTGTAAAAAGTAAAACACACATATGCTGACGCACATGAGTTAATCTTTTTTTTTTTTTTTTTTTTTTTTTTTGCGGTACGCGGGCCTCTCCCGTTGTGGAGCACAGGCTCTGGATGCGCAGGCTCAGCAGCCATGGCTCACGGGCCCAGCCACTCCGCAGCGTGTGGGATCTTCCCGGACCGGGGCACGAACCCGCGTCCCCTGCATCGGCAGGCGGACTCTCAACCACTGCGCCACCAGGGAAGTCCAAGTGTGTTACCTTCTGGAAGAAACTCATACTGAATAAAATTCAATATAATTTAATAATTTTATTTCTTAT
>RJWK010069622.1:0-11097 GCA_004363435.1 Platanista minor | reverse complement strand
TTTTTTTTGCTATTGAGTTGTATGAGTTCTTTATACATTTTGGACATTAAACCCTTATCAGATACTTGGTTTATCAATATTTTCTCCCACTCAGGAGATTGTCTTTGCATTTTGTTGACAGTTTCCTTTGCTATACAGATGTATACTTTGATGTACTTCCATTTGTTTGGTTTTGCTTTTGTTGCCTTTGATTTTGGAGTCAGATAGAAAAAAAATCATCACCAGGACAGATGTCAAGGAACTAATTGTCCATGTTTTCTTCTAGGAGTTTTATGGTTTCATGTCTTACATTCAAGTCTTTAATCCATGTTGAGTTTTTTGTGAATGGTGTAAGATAGTAATCTATTTTCTTTTGCATATGGTTGTCCAATTTTCCCAACCCCATTTTTTGAAGAAACTGTCTTTTCCCCATTATATATTGTTGCCTCCTTGGTTGTAAATTATTTGACAATATATGTGGGTTTATTTCTGCGATCCCTATTCTGTTCCATTGACCTATGTGTCTATTTTTATGCCAGTATCATACTCTTTTGATTACTGTAGCTTTGTAATATAGTTTGAAATCAGGTAGTGTGATGCCTCCAGTTTTGCTTTTGTTGCTCAAGGTTGCTTTGGCTATTCAGGATCTTTCATGTCTTCATACAAATTTTAAGATTTTTTTTTTTCCATTTCTGTGAAAAATGCCATTGAACTTTTTATACAGAATACATGAAATCTTTAGGTTGCATTGGATAGTATGAATGTTTTAACAGTATTAGTTCTTCCAATCTATGAGCATGAAATATCTTTCTGTTTTTTTTATGTCTTCATTTTCTTTCATAAGTATCTTACAGTTTTCAGTGTACAGGTCTTTCATGTCCTTGGTTAAGTTTATTCCCAGGTTTTTAAATTTTTTTTGAAGCAGTTGCAAATGGGACTGTTTTCTTAATTTATGTTTTTGATAGTTTTCTGTTAGTGTAAATAAATACAACAGATTTTTGTGTATTGATTTTGTACCCTATAAATTTAATGGATTCATTTATTAGTGTTAAAACTTAGTTGATGGAGTCTTTAGGTTTTGTGATTTGGCTTTATATAGATCCACATATAGGTGTAGACTCCAACATTATGGTACATGACTCTTTTTGAATTATGGTTTTCTCAGGTATCTCTTTATTGACATTCTCACTGTGTTCATCCACTCTTCTCCCAGATTGATGAGCATCTTTATGACCATTACTTTGAACTGTTTATTAGATAAATTATTTCAATTTCATTACTTTTTTTCAGAGATTTTATCTTACTCTTTCATTTGAAACTTATTCCTCTATTTCCTCATTTTGCTTGACTCTCTCTGTTTCTGTGTATTAGGTGAAACAGCTGCCTCTCCCAGTCCTGAAGGAGTAACCATTTGTCTTTTTCTTTTTTTCTTTTTTTTTTTTTTTGCGGTACGCGGGCCTCTCACTGTTGTGGCCTCTCCCGTTGCAGAGCCCAGGCTCTGGACGCGCAGGCTCAGCGACCATGGCTCACAGGCCCAGCCGTTCCGCGGCATGTGGGATCCTCCCGGACCGGGGCACGAACCCCTGTCCCCTGCATCAGCAGGTGGACTCTCAACCACTGTGTCACCAGGGAAGCCCAGGAGTGACCTTATGTGGGAAATGAGTATTTTTTGATCAACCTTGCTGTAGCTTTTGGTTGTCTCTCGAAACTTTGTGATTGTCTAAGCAGCCTGATTTGTTCTTGGTAAGTTCCTGTTGTTGAAGATATGCCAAAAATCTGTTAGTGTTCCAAAAGGAGGAATCTCACTCAGCACCTAGTTGCAGGCTGATTGGAAGCTGGACACTCAGTCCAAAGCTTTTAAAGTGCAAATATGTATAGTCCTGTGGTACCAGCATCATAAACCCTAGTGACCTGCAAGCCAGTGATCTGTAGATATCCCCTGTGAACAGTTGCAAAAATCAGGGTTCCAGATGAGTATAAGCTGTTTTCTGGTAGGTACCAACTAGCTGTAGTGAGACCTAGGGAGAACATAAAGATGGCTTCTCCTGGCATATGTCCCTGAGAGCAACACTATAGCCTCTAGATGTGTGGAGAAGCCTGCCATTCAGGCTGAAGCTAAGGAACATGTGAATTGGCCTTTTTCACAGGAAGACTGGGGATGTGTTTCAGTGTGCTGTCTGTGTGGTGCCATGGGGGTAGTAGCCTGCCAAGAACTGTCTCCAGTTGTTACAGATCTGTGAGATGTAGGAACACAAGCCACTCTGACCACCAGAGTCAGGCAGTCAAGTCTCCTTGTGCGGTCTGAACATGACCACTGGCTTTATCAAGGCAGTGGGAAAGTGCACGAAGCATTGAAGAACTGGAGAGTGCATGTCTACCAGCTTCAGCAGAGCAGCTGGAAAGTGCAGGGGTGGGGCATGACTGCTGGCATTAGCATGGCAAGTGGGAGATTGAAGGAAGTGGGTACACCTGCTTGCACTAGCAATGCAGAAGGAAAGTGGAAAAATGGCACCCACAGCTGCCTCTGTCCAGGAGAGATTTCCAGCAGGCCCTGCCTCCCCCAGCACCCTCCCAACCAAAAAGGCTTTTTAAGATTAGCAAATGGATGTCCTTCACAAATAGTTTAGATATTTTTCAAACTGCTGCTTTTGCACTGGGCCCAGGGTAACTGAGTCTGTGTGTAAGCCCCTTAAGAGAAGTATCTCAGTTTCCTACAGCCCTTAGGGTCTCCTGGACAAAGGCTCCATTGTTTTTCAAAACTAGATGGTTTGAGTGCTTTCAGGTACAGTTCCCAAGGCTTGAGGTACATGCTGTGGTGCACAAACCCCATACTCCTCAGAAAGAAACTTCTGCTTTGTAATATCCCTTTTAATTATGTGTTGCTGCTCTGAAGGCGGAGTTTTTGGTGAGACCCCCCCATCTCCTCCTCTCCAACCCATCTCCACGTGGCCCTTTTATACTTTGTTGTGGAAGAGTTGTTCAGCTAGTATTCAGGTCTTTTGCAGAGGGAACTGAACCATATATAGGTGTAGACTCTGTGTGTCTGTAGGAGGAGGTGTGTTCAGGATCTTCCTACACTGCCATCTTGGACTGCCTCTTCCTATGATCTCAAACTAATTGTTTTCTCTACTAAGAAATATTCTGTATGATTTTGGCCTTGGGAAATGTGTTTAGATTTGCTTTATGATTACTATATGAGCATACTTTTTGCAAATATTCTGTATTTTATTAAAGAGTATGAACCTGATGATCTTGACTCTATATCTCCATGAGTCTCCATGTAGTTTTTGCTTTAAATGTCTGAAACCATGTTAAAAGACATATCCAGATTTAGACTGTTTTACCTTCTTGTACTATTACCAATACGATTTTGTTACAAATTACATCATACCTAAATAATCCAGATTTAACAGCTCTGCATCTTAATTGATATTTTTAATATATTAGCTAGCACGGAATTAAGCTTTGGACACTCTATCTCCATTATCCTCATTCTCACAAATATCCTATTACTGCCCTACATTTTATTTAAATATATAATCTACACCCCATTTAAATTGAAATCATCTTCTTATTGCTCATACCATCATAGTGATGATTTTATAGATATATAAGTTTTTTAAAAGTTATTTGTTTATTTAACATCTTTATTGGAGTATAATTGCTTTACAATAGTGTGTTAGTTTCTGCTGCATAATAAAGTGAATCAGCTATACATATACATACGTTCCCATATCTCCTCCTTGCACCTCCTTACAACCCTCCCCATCCCACCCCTCTGGGTGGACACAAAACACTGAGCTGATCTCCCTGTGCTATGCAGCTTCTTCCCACTAGATATCTGTTTTACATTTGGTTGTGTATTTATGTCCATGACACTCTCTCTCTTCTTCCCAGCTTACACTTCCCCCTCCCCGTGTCCTCAAATCCATTCTCTAGATATGCAGCTTTATTCCTGTCCTGCTCCTAGGTTCTTCAGAACAATATTTTTTTTTTGATTCCATATATAACTGTTAGCATACGGTAATTGTTTTTCTCTTTCTAATTCACTCTGTATGACAGTCTCTAGGTCCATCCACTCACTATAGATAACTCAATTTTGTTTATTTTTATGGCTAAGTAATATTCCATTGTATATATATGCCACATCTTCTTTATCCATTCATCTGTTGATAGACAGTTTGCTTCCATGTCCTGGCTATTGTAAACAGTGCTGTGGTGAACATGGTGGTACATGACTCTTTTTGAATTATGGTTTTCTCAGGGTATATGCCCAGTAGTGGGATTGCTGAGTGATATGGTAGTTCTATTTTGAGTTTTTTAAGGAATCTCCATACTGTTCTCCATGGTGGCTGTATCAACTTACATTCCTACCAACAGTGCAAGAGGGTTCCCTTTTCTCCACACTTTTTACAGCATTTCTTGTTTATAGAGTTTAGATGATGACCATTTTGACCAGTGTGAGGTGATATCTCATTGTAGTTTTGATTTGCATTTCTCTAATGATTAATGATGTAGAGCATCCTTTCATGTGTTTGCTGGCAATCTGTATATCTTCTTTGGAGAAATGTCTATTTAGGTCCTCTGCCCATTTTTGGATTGGGTCGTTTGTCTTTTTGATATTGAGCTTCATGTGCTGCTTGTATATTTTGGAGGTTACTCCTTTGTCAATTGCTTCCTTTGCAAACATTTTCTCCCATTCTGAGGGTTGTCTTTTCATCTTGTTTATGGTTTACTTTGCTTTGCAAAAGCTTTTAACTTTCATTAGGTCCCATTTGTTTATTTTTGTTTTTATTTCCATTTCTCTAGAAGTTGGGTCAAAAAGGATCTTGCTGTGATTTATGTAACAGAGTGTTCTGCCTCTGTTTTCCTCTAAGAGTTTGATAGTGTCTGGCCTTACATTTAGGTATTTAATCCATTTTGAGTTTATTTTTGTGTATGGTGTTAGGAAGTGTTCTAATTTCATTCTTTTACATGTAGCTGTCTCTTTTTCCCAGCACCACTTACTGAAGAGGCTGTCTTTTCTCCATTGTATATTCTTGCCTCCTTTATCAAAAATAAGGTGACCATATGTGCATGGGTTTATCTCTGGGCTTTCTATCCTGTACCATTGATCTATATTTCTGTTTTTGTGCCAATATCATACTGTCTTGATAACTATAGCTTTGTAGTATAATATGAAGTCAGGGAGCCTAATTCCAACACCTCCGTTTTTCTTTCTCAAGATTGCTTTGGCTATTTCGGGTCTTTTGTGTTTCCATAAAATTTGTGCAATGTTTTGTTCTAGTTCTGTGAAAAATGCCATTGGTAGTTTGATAGGTATTGCATTGAATCTGTAGATTGCTTTGGGTAGTAGAGTCATTTTCACAATGTTGATTCTTCCAATTCAAGAACATGGTATATCTCTCAATCTGTTTGTATCATCTTTAATTTCTTTCATCAGTGTCTAGTAGTTTTCTGCATACAGATCTTTTGTCTCCTTAGGTAGGTTTATTCCTATGTATTTTATTCTTTTTGTTGCAGTGGTAAATGGGAGTGTTTCCTTAATTTCACTTTCAGATTGTTTGTCATCAGTGTATAGGAATGCAAGAGATTTCTACGCATTAATTTTGTATCCTAATACTTACCAAATTCACTGATTACCTCTGGTAGTTTTCTGGTAGCATCTTGAGGATTCTCTATGTTTACTCTCATGTCGTCTGCAAACTGACATTTTTATTTCTTTTTTTGTAATTTGGATTCCATTTATTTTTTTTTCCTCTCTGATTGCTGAGGCTAAAACCTCCAAAACTATGTTGAATAATAGTGGTGAGAGTGGACAACCTTGTCTTGTTCCTGATCTTACTGGAAATGGTTTCAGTTTTTCACCACTGAGAATAATGTTGTCTGTGGGTTTGTCATATTTGGCCTTTATTATACTGAGGTAACTTCCCTTTGTGCCTACTTTCTGCCCGGTTTATATCATAAATTGATGTTGAATATTGTCAAAAGCATTTTCTTCCTCTTTTGAGATGATCATATGGATTTTCTCCTTCAATTTGTTAATATGGTGTAGCACATTGATTGATTTGTGTATTGTGAAGATTCCTTGCATATCTGGGAAAAGCCCCACTTAATCGTGGTATATGATGCTTTTAATGTGCTGCTGGATTCTGTTTGCTAGTATTTTTGGAGGATTTTTTCATCTATGTTCATCAGTGATATTGACCTGTAGTTTTCTGTGTGTGTGTGTGACATCTTTCTCTGGTTTTGGTATCAGGGTGACAGTGGCCTTTTAGAATGAGTTTGGGAGTGTTCCTCCCTCTGCTATATTTTGGAAGACTTTGAGAAGGAGAGGTGTTAGCTCTTCTCTAAATGTTTGATAGAATTCCCCTGTGACAGCATCTGGTCCTGGGCTTTTGCTTATTGCAGGATTTTTAATCACAGTTTAAATTTCAGTGCTTGTGATTGGTTTGTTTATATTTTCGATTTCTTCCTGGTTCAGTCTTGGAAGGTTGTGCTTTTCTAAGAATTTGTCCATTTCTCCCAGGTTGTCCATTTTATTGGCATATAGTTGCTTGCACTTACCTCTAAGATACTTCATATTTCTGCAGTGTATATCGTTATTTTCCATTTTTATTTCTAATTTTATTGATTTGAGTCTTTCCCTTTTTTTCTTGTTGAGTCTGGCTAATGGTTTATCAATTTTGTTTATCTTCTCAAAGAACCAGCTTTTAGTTTCATTGATCTTTGCTATTGTTTCCTTCATTTCTTTTTCATTTATTTCTGATCTGATCTTTAAGATTTCTTTCCTTCCGCTAACTTTGGAGTTTTATTGTTCCTCTTTCTCTGCTTGCTTAGGTGTAAGGTTAGGTTGTTTATTTGAGACTTTTCTTGTTTCTTGAGGTAGGATTGTATTGCTATAAACTTCCCTCTTAGAACTGCTTTTGCTGCATCCCATAGGTTTTGGGTAATCATGTCTTCATTGTCATTTGTTTCTAGGTATTTTTTTATTTTGTCTTTGATTTCCTAGTAATCTCTTTGTTATTTAGTTGTGTATGGTTTAGCCTCCATGTGTTTGTACTTTTTACAGACATTTTCCTGTTATTGATATCTAGTCTCATAGTGTTTTTCTCAAAAAAGATATTTGATATGATTTTAATTTTCTTAAATTTACCAAGGTTTGATTTGTGACCCAAGATATGATCTATTCTGGAGAATGTTCCAAGAGCACTTGAGAAAATTGTGTATCCTATTGTTTTTGGATGGAAGGTCCTATAAATATCAATTAAGTCCATCTTGTTTAATGTATCATTTAAAGCTTCTGTTTCCTTATTTATTTTAATTTTGGATGATCAGTCAATTGGTGAAAGGGGGTTGTTAAAGTCCCCTACTATGATTGTGTTACTTTTGATTTCCCCTTTTATGGCTGTTAACATTTGCCTTATGTATTGAGGTGTTCCTGTGTTGGGTGCATAAATATTTACAATTGCTGTATCTTCTTCTTGGATTGATCCCTTGATCAATATGTAGTATCCTTCTTTGTCTCTTGTAATAATCTTTATTTTAAAGTCGATTTTGTCTGATATAAGAATTGCTATTCCAGCTTTCTTTTGATTTCCATTTTCATGGAATATCATTTTCCCATCCCGTCATGTTCAGTCTGTATGTGTCCCTAGGTCTGAAGTGGGTCTCTTGTAGACAGCATATATATACGGGTCTTGTTTTTGTATCCATTCATCCAGTCTGTGTCTTTTGGTTGGACCATTTAATCCATTTATATTTAAGGTAATTATTAATATATATGTTCCTGTAATCATATAATAGTTTTTGGTATGTTTAATAGTTTTTGGTATGTTTAATAGTTTTTGGTATGTTTAATAGTTTTTGGTATGTTATTGTGGGTCTTTTACTTCTCTTGTGTCTAGTGCCTAGATTAGTCCCTTTAGCATTTTTTGTAAAGCTGATTTGGTGGTGCTGAATTCTCTTAGCTTTTGCTTGTTTGTAAAGGTTTTCATTTCTCTGTCCAATCTGAATGAGATCCTTGAATGGTAGAGTAATCTTGTTTGTAGGTTTTTCCTTTTCGTCACTTTAAATATGTCCTTCCACTCACTTCTGTCTTGCAGTGTTTCTGCTGAAAGATCAGCTGTTAAGCTTATGAGGATTCCCTTGTATGTTATTTGTTGCTTTTCCCTTGCTGCTTTTAATAGTTTTTTTGTATTTAATTTTTGATAGTTTGATTAATATATGTCTTGGCATGTTTCTCCTTGGATATATCCTTTATGGGATTGTCTGTGTTTCCTGGACTTGACTGACTATTTCCTTTCCCATATTAACGAAGTTTTCAAAAATAATCTCTTGAAATATTTTCAGATCCTTTTTTTTTTTCTCTTCTTCTTCTGTGGCCCCGAGAATTTGAATGTTGGTGCATTTAATGTTGTCCCATTTGTCTGTGAGACTGTCCTCAATTCTTTTCATTCTTTTTTCTTTATTTTGCTGTGGGGTAGTTATTTCCACTACTTTGTCTTCCAGGTCACTTATACAGTCTTCTGCTCCAGTTATTGTGATATTGATTCCTTCTAGAGAATTTTTATTTCATTTATTGTATAGTTTATCTTTGTTGTTTGCTGTTTAGGTCTTCTAGGTCCTTATTAGATGTTTCTTATTTTTTCTCCATTCTATTTCCAAGGTTTTGGATCCTCTTTACTATCATTACTCTGAATTCTTTTTCAGGTAGACTGTCTATTTTCTGTTGATTTGTTTGGTCTGGTGAGTTTTTACCTTGATCCTTCATCTGCTGTGTATTACTCTGTCATCTTATTTTGCTTAACCTACTGTGTTTGGGGTCTCCTTTTCGCAGGCTGCATGATTGTAGTTCCCATTGATTTTGTTGTCTGTCCTCAGTGGTAAAGTTTGTTTCAGTGGGTTGTGTAGGCTTCCTGGTGGAGGGGACTGTGCCTGTGTTCTGGTGGATAAGGCTGGATCTTGTCTTTCTGGTAGGCAGGACCATGTCTGGTGGTGCGTTTTAGGGTGTCTGTGAACTTAGTATGATTTTAGGCAGGCTTTCTGTTAATGGGTGGGGTTATGTTCCTGTCTTGCTAGTTGTTTGGCATAGGGTATCCAGCACTGTAACTTGCTGATAGTTGAGTGGAGCTGGGTCTTAGCTTTGAGGTGGAGAGTTCTGGGCGAATTTTGCCGACTGATACTATGTGGGGTTGGGAGGTATCTGTTGGTACAATGTCCTGAACTCAACTCTCCCAACTCTGAGGCTCTGGCCTGACACCTGGCTGGAGCACCAAGACCTTGTCAGCGACATAGCTAAGAAAAAAAGGAGGAAAAAACACTCTATGAAATAAATCATAGCAAGATCCTTTTTGACCCACCTCTAGAGAAATGGAAATAAAAGCACAAATAATCAAGTGGGACCTAATGAAACTTAAAATCTTTTACACAGCAAAGGAAACCATATACAAGATGAAAAGACAGCCCTTTTAATGGGAGAAAATATTGGTAAATGAAGCAAATGACAAAACATTAATCTCCAAAATTTATAAGTAGCTCATGAAGCTAAATATCAGAAAAACCAACAACCCAATCCAAAAATGGGCAGAAGACCTAATCAGCATTTCTGCAAAGAACATATACAGATTGCCAACAACACATGAAAGAACGCTCAACATCACTAATCATTAGAGTAATGCAAATCAAAACTACAATGAGGTATCACCTCATATCAGTCAGAATGGCAATCATCAAAAAATCTACAGACAATAAATGCTGGAGAGGCTGTGGAGAAAAGGGAACCCTCTTGCACTGTTTGTTGGAGTGCAAATTGATACAGCTACTATGGAGAACAGTATGGAGGTTCCTTAAAAATCTACAAATAGAACTACCATATGGCCCAGCAATCTCACTACTGGGCATATACCCTGAGAAAAATATAATTCAAAAAGAGTCATGTACCACAAATTTCATTACAGCTCTATTTACAATAGCCCGGATATGGAATCAACCTAAGTGTCTTTTGACAGATGAATGGATAAAGAAGATGTAGCAGATATATTCAATGAAATATTAGTCATAACCAGAAACAAAATTTAGTTATTTGTAGTGAGGTGGATGGACATAGATTCTGTCATACAGAGTATAGTAAGTCAGAAAGAGAAAAACAAATAATGTATGCTAACACTTATAATGGAATCTAAGAAAAAAAAAAAAAAAGGTTCTGAAGAACCTAGGAGCAGGACAGGAATAAAGGCACAGATGTAGAAAATGGACTTGAGGACCGGGTTGGGGGATGGGTAAACTGGGAGAGGTTAGAGAGTGGCACTGATATATATACAGTACCAAATGTGAAATAGATAGCTAGTGGGAAGCAGGCACACAGCACAGAGTATCCTCTTGGTGCTTTGTGATCACCTAGATGGGTGAGATAGGGAAGGTGGGAGGGAGACACAAGAGGGAGGACATATGAGGATATATGTATACGTATAGCTGATTCACTTTGTTATAAAGCAGAAACTAATACATGCTTTTAAAGCAATTATACTCCGAAAAAAACTGTTTTTAATAAAAAAGAAGTGGGGAAGTAAATCTAATAAGGTAATTCAGGGTCTCAAGCACTGAAATCCTAGCACTGATTATCAGCTGGTACAAATCCATATGGTGGTACCAGCTATAAGAATACTTCAAAATACCATATCAGTTGGGAAATAATAAAATAGTAATGACAATAAGCAATAACAATTGATAATAAAAATTCTAATTTGACTTTATTAGTTCAAGCTAATACTTGAAGGCTATCACAACAGCCATCTGTAAATTGGTCTCCTGTCACTGCAACATCTGAGACACCTGTCCACCTGTCCAGGCAAGGTCACAGAGCCTGAGTGGACTCCTGAGAATTTATACAAGACAGTGCTTCATGAGAATAGCCAGTTTACCATCATCTTCTATAACACTATTGCTGCTGTTTTCAAATGGCTTACTTTTTCCCTGGGTTATTGTTGATGGCATAAGTTGTACACAAGCACTTTGTAATTCTTCTGTAGACCATAAATGTGCAATGTTTTAAAAGTTACAAATTTACATAAATAAGCATTTAAAAACAAAAAAGAAGAAAAAAATAACAAAAAGCTA
>RJWK010069621.1:0-11097 GCA_004363435.1 Platanista minor | reverse complement strand
AAAAAAAAAAAAAAAAATAGACCAGAGAACAGCTATATGTAAAAGAATGAAATTAGAACACTCCCTATCACCATACACAAAAATAAACTCAAAATGGATTAAAGACCTAGATGTAAGGCCAGACACTGTAAAACTCTTAGAGGAAAACATAGGCAGAACACTCCATGACATAAATCACAAGATCCTTTCTGACCCACCTCCTAGAGAAATGGAAGTAAAAACAAAAATAAACAAATGGGACCTAATGAAACTTAAAAGCTTTTGCATAGCAAAGGAAACCATAAACAAGACAAAAAGACAACCCTCAGAATGGGAGAAAATATTTACAAGCAAAGCAACTGACAAAGGATTAATCACCAAAATATACAAGCAGCTCATGCAGCTCAATATCAGAAAAACAAACAACCCAATCCAAAAATGGGCAGAAGACCTAAATAGACATTTCACCAAAGAAGATACACAGATTGCCAACAAACACATGAAAGGATGCTCAACATCGCTAATCATTAGAGAAATGCAAATCAAAACTACAGTGAAGTATCACCTCACACCAGTCAGAGTGGTCATCATCAAAAAATCTACAAAGAATAAATGCTGGAGAGGGTGTGGAGAAAAGGGAACCCTCTTGCACTGTTGGTGGGAATGTAAACTGATACAGCCACTGTGGAGAACAGTATGGAGATTCCCTAAAAAACTAAAAATAGAACTACCCTACGATCCAGCAATCCCACTACTGGGCATATACCCTGAGAAAACCATAATTCAAAAAGAGTCATGTACCATAATGTACATTGCAGCACTGTTTACAACAGCCAGGTCATAGAAGCAACCTAAGTGTCCATCAACAGATGAATGGATAAAGAAGATGTGGCACATATATACAATGGAATATTATTCAGCCATAAAAAGAAATGAAATTGAGTTATTTGTAGTGAGGTGGATGCACCTAGAGTCTGTCATACAGAGTGAAGTAAGTCAGAAAGAGAGAAACAAATACCATATGCTAACAGATATATATGGAATCTAAAAAAAAAAATGGTTCTGAAGAACCTAGGGGCAGGACAGGAATAAAGACGCAGTCATAGAGAATGGACTTGAGGACATGGGGAGGGGGAAGGGTAAGCTGGGAGGAAGTGAGAGAGTGGCATGGACGTATATACACTACCAAATGTAAAATAGGTAGCTAGTGGGAAGCAGCTGCATAGCACAGGGAGATCAGCTTGGTGCTTTGTGACCACCTAGAGGTGTGGGATAGGGAGGGTGGGAGGGAGACACAAGAGAGAGGGGATACAGGTATACATGTATACATATAGCTGACTCACTTTGTTATACAGCAGAAACTAACACAACAATGTAAAGCAATTATACTCCAATAAAGATGTTAAAAAAGAACCTGCTGTATAAAAAATAATAATAAAATAAAAATAGACCAGAGATCAGCAAACTTATTTTGGAAAGAGCTAGATAGTGAATATTTTAGTCTTTGAGGCCATATAGTCTCTGTCACAAGTACTCAGCCCTGCTGTTTTAGCACAAAAGCAGCCACAGGAAATACATGAATAGGCATAGTTATGTTCCAATGAAATTTTGTTTATAAAAAAAAAGGAACTGTCTATTTGGCACATAGACTGTAGTTTGCTGACTCGTGGAATAGACTAATAGAACAGATCAGAACATCCAGAAATAGTCCCATACTTATAAGTATAGTTTTTGACAGAGGGGCTAAATAATTAAATGCGGGGGGGGAATGTCTTTTTAACAAGTAGTATTGGAACAACTGGATAACTGATGGGAAAAAATGAACCTTGACCCCTGCCTCAAACTCTGCACAGAAATTAATAAATGTACGAGCAAAAATTGTAATGCTGTTAGAAGAAAGGTATTGGAGAATACCTTTGTTTCCTTGGGAGTAGGCAAAGATTTCTTAGAAAGCATAAAGTACTAAACATAAAAAGTGAAAACTGATAACTTAGATTTCATGAAAAACAAAATCCACTGCCCAACGAGATATTTTAAAAATAAATAGGCAAGTTCCAGACTGAGGAAAAATATTTCCAATACATAAATTTGACAAAAGATTTTATTTAGAATACATGAAGAACTTGAACAAATCAATATAAAGAGATAAACAACCCAATAAAAATGGATAGAAAATATACTTCCAAAAAAAAAGAGAAATAAATGGTCAGTAATCCACAAAAAGTTCTATCCTCTTTTGGGGAAAAGGTTAGTATATTTCAGGTATTGTGGGATAGGTACATCATGTTAGGGAGAAGCTTGACTTTGCTTTATTTTCTTCATTTGAAATTAACTATGGTTTAGGGAGGTGCTTATGGGTGCCAAGTTGACAGGGATGGACTATGATGGGTTTTAAAGTGTCAACTTGTCTAGGCTGAACTACATTTGCCAGAACTTCCTTCCATGTATGTTTCCTCTCAGGGCGGGCGTCAAGAGACAGTTTGCACAAGATGTGGTAGCTGGAAAGGAAGCAGCAGCCGTATTGTTTTATGTGTGGAAGGTCGGTGGTGCTGGGGCTCCAGGATGTTCATGTGCATTGTTGCTCATCTGTGTTGGCTCATCTCATTGGCCTAAGGCAGCAGCTGGGCTTGCAGCTGCTCCACCTTCCCCTGGATACTCCTTCAGCTTCTCTGTCTCCTGGACCAGCTGTGTGGTTAGCTCCATGATGAAGGGAGCCAACTTCTGCAGACTTCAGTAAAATTGCCGGTGCTGAGAGAGACTGACACAAGTTCCGGTTGGTTCTCATGGGTTTTAACTCACGCTCCTGGGTTCTAAGTTGTCCTGCAGGCTTCAAGCTCTAGCATCAGACAAACAGACAACAGCCTTACAGAGACGGTTTAACCAGAACCTACAACTGCGTAGGGTCAAATATATGTATATTTACACAATTATATAGAGAATCTTCCAGAAGTACTACTTCTCTGACTGAACCCTCGTTGATACAGAATCACTACATGAAACCACTTCTGACATCTCCCTGGGTTCCTGAGGAAAGCTTTCTCCCCTTTGCTTCACCTCAGTTGTGTCTTCCAGAGACCTCTGGAGAACCAACTTGAGGGGCAGCCGCCACTGCCTCTGATGCCTGAAGGAGCCAACGAAAAAGCCAATGGTGGGGTTGGCACTGCTAGGCAGGATCATCCCTATATTAAAATAATATAGGGACCCATTGAAATCCTTCTGAAGCCAGTCTAGCAGAAACTTCTGCATGCCTGAGAGGAGGCTGCAGAGGAAGAAGACCAGCACTGTTAGCAGGATGACCACGTAGAGCCTGGTCAGCGGCATCTGCTGGGACTCACAGAGGATCCTGACCAGCAGGGCTAGGCTGGAGCTAGCAAGAACCACCAATAAGAAAATCAGCCACCCAGCAATGATGCAATCAAATAGTGGATACCAATCATCGTCAAAATCCCTAAACAGGTCACAGTAATTCCCTTCTAGGTTGCTCAGCAGGAGGGGCACACACGATAGCTGATGTGTTTGGGGCAGTGGCAGCAGTACCAGTTGGGGTACAGGGTAGACAAGTGGCACTTGGTGCTAATGGCACTGAGAAAGCTCAAGCCTGAGACGTAGGCAAAGATAGGCGCAAGGTTGAGAACAATGGGGTAGGGTTGTGGCAGGAAGTGATACGTGTCTCCGGGGAACCTATAATCTGGCTGCTGAGGAAGAGGAAGTTGGCTTTCGCCAGGTTGAAGATGCAGATGGTGAAGATCTTGCACAGGCAGGAGACCAGGAGCCACAGCACAGCTGAGTTTCTTGCCAGTCCTCCCGGGGCAGAGATGATATTCAGCAAGAGCAGGGTCAGGGTCAGTACGTCACATTGAGAAAGGGTCTGGTCACTGTGATTCATTAGTATGAGTTCGGTCTCCCAGGCTGGGGTGGTTGGGTCCAAACTCAGAAACCCTCTGCTGGGGGTTTCTGACACAAACAAGATGTCAGCACCTGCTGTGTGATCACCGATTCTCATGGCCACCCTGCTAGGTGGGAATTACTGTCCCTGTGTTACAGAGGAGGGAACTGGAGCCTTGCAGAGATTAAGATACTTACTGACGTCCACACAGCCCTGGAGACCTGGAACCTGGATTCAAACCCAGTTCTCTCTGACTCAAATGCCTGGGCTCTCTCTACTGCAACACGGACTCTCTACTGACATAGGAACGTGCTGTAGTCCCCCCACCAGAATGCATTGTCCAGAGGTTATGTCATGTCCCCAGAATTTCCTGAAGAAGGAAGGTAAATGGGATAGAATCTGAGAGTCCAGGAGAGGGTGATGGGCCAGAACATTACTTCTGTCCTGGGCCAGAAATGTCCTCTCAGGTGCATGAAATCTGGAAGACACGGAGATGATAGGGGGCCACCCTCATGACTAAGAGTGACCCATTCACTAAGGAGAAAGAAGACCCAGCTTTAGGGACCTGAGAAGAATGTGCTTTCTTGCTAGGACAGGCGTGAGGGTGGCCAGGCCAGGTGGGTTAGCAATGGCTCAGTGTGTCAGCTCTGTGAAGACAGGAGCACTTTTTATATCCCCAGTGCCTAGCTCTGTGTGTGGCACAGTGTGTTCTCAATAAATATTCATTCAGTGGATGAATGAATGAATGAGTAAATGAGGAGGGTCTAATGAAGTGGACGGTTTGGAATAAAAGTTAAGGGCTTCCCTGGTGGCGCAGTGGTTGAGAGTCCGCCTGCCGATGCAGGGGACGAGGGTTTGTGTCCCGGTCCGGGAAGATCCCACATGCCGCGGAGCGGCTGGGCCCGTGAGCCATGGCCGCTGAGCCTGTGCGTCCGGAGCCTGTGCTCTGCAACGGGAGGGGCCACAGCAGTGAGAGGCCCGCGTACCGCAAAAAAAAAAAAAAAGTTAAAAAAATATATATAATTAAGGGCATTAGGACACACGTGTAACAAGATGAAGAAAATCTCATTCTTTTTGTGGAGAGCTGCGCGTGCCTTTGGAAGAATGACATATTTGTGCCCAAATAACTTACGTTGGCCACTGAGGTGCCTTTGAGGTGAGGACTCCACATGGCTTTGGTGAGCACCTAGAATCATTTTGGTGCACAATTTGGGGGTAGGATTTGGGGCGGGGATGCCTACGGGGGAGGAAGAGTAAGTGAGGAGGAGGTCTGAGTGCCACTGAAAAGAGGAATTTGAAGTTCGGGGATGTCTGTGGGGGGCTGTGAAGTGGGGTGCTGGGTGTGTGCAACGTAAACCTACTCCATTCTCTCTCCTGGGGGATCGTGAGGAGATCTGCTTTGCTGAGTGAGTTTCTGTGTGGGGTGAGCCTGTGAGTCTATGAGGGGAAATGGAAAAAGCACAGGGCTTGGAATGCAGAGACGCTCCTGTGGAATTCACATGGGGAAAGAGCACTAGCTCACCTCTGGGGGAGTGAGAGCCGATTGAGAGTTTATCAGTATCGTCTTCTTTAATCCTCTCGAGAGCCCTTTGAGGTTAGTATTGCTCTCATTCTACAGAGGATGGAATTGGAGCACAAAAAAGGTGAGTGTTTTGCTCCTGGTCTCACACAGTGTGGATCTGAACCCAGCAGGGCTCCATCAGGGTCCACACTTCTGACCAGCCCTCCAAACCCACCACCACTGTGGTGTTGATTACACGTGGATGTGGGGAAAGCAGAGAAGTGATTCCCAAGTTAAATCCAAGATGGCAGTCAGTATTGTGGCTAAAAAAAACAAAAACAAAGCTAAAAGAAACTAACATAAGCCAACTCCAGAAACACAGAGGGGTAGAGAAGCCAATCATATAAGGAACAAAGAAGGTGGGTAGAAGCCAACGAAAAGCACATAGCAGAATCCAGGAGCCCTTTCCTGGTTCACAAAGGCAGCCATTGCTCTGGAATCCAGAGGGAGGAGGCCTCCAATTGGAGAGAGGGTACATCCTCTGTTGTGGCCCAGGGAGGAATCAAGGGCAGAATCATCCATCTTTTGCTCTCTCAGAGAAACAAGATCCCACAGCCCTGATTGACCATGAAGTGATATGGGAGGAAAACCAGGACCTCTGCTATCCCCACTGAAAGCACTTAAAAGTTTGTAAATCTGTTTTCTTTGGTGTGACATATATTTTTTCCTCGTCAAACTGGAAGCTCCATAAGGACTAAGCCTTGCCTGTTGTTTTTAACTGTTGTATCCCCAGCATCTAGCATGTTCCCTAAAGACCATCTATTGTCATACCCTCATTTAATAGAGGAAGAAAGTGAAACCTAAGGAGTCAAAGGATTTTCGAGATGTCACTGTGAAGAGCAGGCCCAGCACCCTGGTCTCCTGCAGCCCTGTCCCAGGCTTTCCTACTGTTCTCTGCTCCATTGTTCAGTAATTGTGAGGAGCTCCTGGGAAAAAATCTTCATGTGAGCATAGAATGTGAGAGACAATCAGGGGGTGCACAGGCCGCCCCCAACATCTGTTCTCCTCTTCTGTCGCACACTATCTGGGTAACTGCTCCTTCCCTGGTCCTTTTAAGCCTCGGGGTGGAAACAGTGTTTCACTACCTCTTGCCTTAGGGTGCTTCTCCATGCATTGTCACTTTCCCTTACCCCTGCCTGTCTTTGCCCTTAGCCCCCTTCATGAAACACTCTTCAGTTATACCAGTTTGGGCTATTTCCTCCTGGGACTCTGCCAGATCCACAAGAGAAGAGAACTTTGAAAAGCCAGTAAACAATGGAACCTGGGTTACCAGCAGTCCAGCTCCGGGAAGCAATGTCTGCATGTTCCCTTGCTCCCTAAATTAATGTAAGAGGCAAGATTCTCTCCAAGACAGCAGATTTGAATGGTTGGAGAAGGGGAGAATGTGGAGAGATGGATCAGAAGGGAGGGAAGTCCTGGTTGACTCCATTTGCATCTCCCACCATTGGAGCTGCCAGCACCCAGAGATACTAGTAGAGAGCTCCATGTCTCCTGCCTTTTCCTGAAGGAAACACCATGACCCCCTGCATGTAGCATCCCAAACTGGAAACAGGACATGGAAACTTAGAGCAAAACGCATAACTGGCTTTGGAAATAAGACAGTTCTTAGTATATATCCTTACCTTTCTTCCATTCTTCTGGCCAGAGGTGGAGAACTTACCTGTGCTGGACAAGAAGAGCCTTTCAGGGATTGAGTGATGCCAGAGGACACTTCTCTGTCCTCTAAATTGGGAGATGCCTACAGGAGGGGGAATGAAGTCTGGTGACCAAAAGCAAGGCTTATCGAGATGCTGGACAGACCCTGTAATTTCCTGTGTAGGGCCTGTGGGAACTTCAGAGACCAGGGCTGTTTGAGACATGATCCCTCATCGAGATGTTTCTCAGCATTTGCCCCACTTCCACTCACCTATCAGCCTCTCCCATCCTACCCAGTCTGGTCCACCTCCCAGTGAGTCACTGCTGTTCTGGAGGCTGTAATTGATAGCTGTGAGCCTGGGTGACAATGTCAAGCAACGTGAACTTGCATGGTGGAGTCTTTATAACTAAAGAATAAAGTCTATCTTAGGGTGGTTGAAAGTTCACCATGGCCTGACCCCACTTTTTTGTTTGTTTTCTTTATCACAGCAGTAATGCATTCATATGTGTAATTTCTTAACAAAATGTAGAGAAATATATACATAGAGAAATATATACAAAGTGGCAGTTTCCCTGAGTGCCATTCTCCAGAGGCTACCATGTATTCCACTTTCCATTCTTATTTCTTTTATTATTATTGGCCCAGAATAGTAAATTTGTATATCTGTTTTTAATCTATTAACATTAAGAAGTGGATCATTTGACAGGCCTTATAAAATGGGAGGAGTTCAGCACACATAGCATTCTTTATCTTCCTATCTCCAGTTCATGAAATTCTTATTGATTTATTTTCATTTGGTATAGATATTAAAAATTTAAGTCTTTCTGACTTCCTTTCATACTCCTCAAGTTAAGCTACTTGTCATTTTTTAAAATGTTGTTTGAATTACGAACTGTTGCAAATACTCAGAAAAGTTCTTCAGTGGATTCATTCAGCAAATATTTAATAAGGATATTGTTATGGCCTGAATTGTGTCCTTCCAAATTCATATGTTGAAGTCCTAACTCCTAGTATTTCCCAGGATATAACTGCATTTGGAGATAGGGTTTATAAAGAAGTAGTTTAGTTAACATGAAGTCATTAGGGTGAGCACCAATCCAATATGACTGGCATCCTTATAAGAAGAGGAGATTAGGACACAGACATACAGAGGGAAGACCATGTGAAGATGCAAGGAGAAGATACCATCTACAAGCCAAGAAGAGAGGCCTCAGTAGATACTAACCCTCCCAACACCTTGATCTCAGACTTCTAGTCTCTAGAATTGTGAGAAAATATGTTTCAGTTGTTTAAACCACCCAGTCAGTGGTACTGTGTTATGGCAGCCCTAGCAGACTAATATAGACCTACTGTGTCCCAGGCATGATTTCAGGCAATGGGGTTTCAGTGTGAACAAGAACTATAAACTAGATCATGGGGCTTCCCTGGTGGCACAGTGGTTAAGAATCCGCCTGCCAACACAGGTGACACGGGTTCGAGCCCTGGTCTGGGAAGCAACTAAGCCCGTGCGCCACAACTACTGAGCCTGCACTCTAGAGCCCACAAGCCACAACTACTGAGCTCTCGTGCCACAACTACTGAAGCCTGCTCACCTAGAGCCTGTGCTCTGCAACAAGAGAAGCCACCGCAATGAGAAGCCCGCGCAACGCAATGAAGAGTAGACCCCTCTCTCTCTGCAACTAGAGAAAGCCTGCACGCAGCAACGAAGACCCAACACAGCCAAAAATAAATAAATTAAATAAATAAAATTAAAAAATAAACAGAACTAGATTATGACCTTTTGGAGCTTATCCTCAAAAGGGCAGATGAGCTTCTTCAGAAGGTAAATACAGACTGAAAAAAGAAGAGGTCTGAAGGGTCTCCATCCATTAGACATCTGGAAGAGGCATTGGATGCAGCAAAGCATGTGTAGGGAGATTGATCAATGGAACAAAAGTTTCAGAATTAGACACAAATGCATATGGGAATTTAGTGTGTTATAAAAGTTGCTTTCAAAGTAAAACGTGAGAAGGAGCAGGTGTTAGGGAAGGAGGAAAACTAGGAAAGTGTAGGGTTTCAGAATGCCAAGTGATGGAGTTATTGGTCAGTAAGTAGTGTCAGCAGCAGCTAGGTAGTAAGAAACTGACCTTGGATTAACAGATTACAGTTCTTGCCAATCTCACCAAGGTGGTTGTAGTGGAAGGGTGGCCTGAAGGACTAAGTGGAGGGAGTGTAACAGAGAACAGCAGGTGTGGAATGGGACTCCTGGACCCCCCAGACACCAATTGAAATACCACCACAGACAAGGGGAGTGTTGGGACAGGTGGACGAGCCACATATTGTTGTTTAAACAATCAGCTGTGTTTGTGCAAAAATAAGCAGTTAGAAGAAATAGTAGAATATAAACCCCATTTACATCTTCTGAAAGAGAAGAGTACTGAGGGCGATTGAAGCATAGCATAAAGCCTGAATGAGTACAATATTGCAGTACTGATCCATACATAGAACAACTTATAAGTGGAAAAGTCTCAGAATTAGACACAAATGCACATGGAAATTTATGACAAATGGTGTATGTTAAAGTAGTGGGTAAAACATGAACTAGTCAATGAATGGGATTGAGGCAACTGATGGGCATGTAAAATAAAATAAAGTTGAAACATACTTATATATGATTTTTGGTTAAGTCCAAATATACTAAATACTTAAAAACAAATAATTAAAATATGATAGCACTTGGTTAAACCTTAGGAAAATTCTTTTTAAATCAAAGCAGGGAAGACTTTCAAAGTATGACACAAAGTTCAGAAGACATTAAGGAAAGGATTAATAAAGACGAGAACATAATGAAAATTTTTGCCGTGGCATGAGCCATCATAGTTAAAACATAAGTAACAGGGCTTCTCTGGTGGCGCAGTGGTTGAGAGTCCGCCTGCCCATGCAGGGGACACGGGTTCGTGTCCCGGTCCGGGAAGATCCCACATGCCGTGGAGGGGCTGGGCCTGTGAGCCACGGCCGCTGAGCCTGTATGTCCAGAGCCTGTGCTCCGCAACGGGAGAGGCCACAACAGTGAGAGGCCCGCGTACCGCAAAAAAAAGAGATAAGTAACAAGTTGGGAAAATATTGGTAACTCATAACAAAAATGAGTTCCTTGGGACTTCCCTGGTGGCACAGTGGTTAAGAATCCGCCTGCCAGTGCAGGGGACCTGGGTTCAAGCCCTGGTCCGGGAAGATCCCACATGTCGCAGAGCAACTAAGCCTGTGTGCCACAACTAATCATCCTGTGCTCTAGAGCCCATGAGCCACAGCTGCTGAGCCCATGTGCCACAGTTACTGAAGCCCACGTGCCTAGAGCCCCATGCTCTACAACTAGAGAAGCTACTGCAATGAGAAGCCCGCGCACAACGAAGAGTAGCCCCTGCTCGCTGCAACTAGAGAAAAGCCCAGGTGCAGCAACGAAGACCCAACGCAGCCAATAAATAATCAAATAAATGAATAAAAATTTAAAAAAATTAAATTATAAGAAAAAGAGTTCCTCCTATTTGTAAAAGTTCCTGTAAAATGATAATTCTGAATCCAGTGAACCAATAAGAAAATGACTATAGGTTACAAATTCACAATTTCTAGAAAATAAAAATGGCTCTTAAACATACGGAAAAATGAGAAACCACACATAATAAGAGAGATGCAAATTAAAATTACACAGGGTTATCTTTTACTCATTGAAATATGAAAGACCCAGTAGTTTGGTAGCATACTGTGTGCATAGTCTGGGGACAAGGCACTCTCACATTTCTGGTGGGAGTGAAGATTGATATAGCTTCCAGGAAGGGCAACTTGCAACATATATAAACATATATAAAGTGTCATAGTTTTCTACCTGTAATTCCTCATCAAGGAATTTAATTTTAGTATTATAGTTGTACATATGCAAGAGACATATGTACAAAGTTCATAAATGTAGAATTATTCGCAATAAAAAGGATTAGTAACAGCCAAAATGGCTATCAATACTGTGTAAATTATGGTCAATCCATACAATGGAATACTGTATAG
>RJWK010069620.1:0-11098 GCA_004363435.1 Platanista minor | reverse complement strand
GTTTGGGTTTGGGTGGGCGGGTGGGTGGGTGTCTTACAATCCAGGCTATGGGGTGCACTCGCCATTTATTTTTCTTTTCAGAATGACGTAAGTGAAAAAGAGCAGCGATGGGGTGCCAAAACCGTCCAGGGGTCTGGGCACCAGGAACACATCAAGTAAGAGACTTTCTCAGTATTTGTGTGACACTGATGTTCTGAAAGATGAAGAGATGAGGCAGGGTTAAGAGATAAGGTCATGGCTTCATATGGTGGGATCGCTTTTGTTTTGCTTTGTGACTCAATATATATATATATATTTTTGGCAGCGTTATTCTCTTTATTTATGTATGTACGTGTGTATGTATGTTTTGGCTGCGTTGGGTCTTCGTTGCTGCACGCTGTGACTCAGTATTTAGACAGTAGGTGAATGTAAGACCTGACGTATATATCTACGTGTTTGTGTACGTGTGCGGACGTGCTCAGTAACTTAAAAATTCCCATCTTAAATGGCTTTTGTGCTTCTAATTCTAGAGTCCGTTTTCCAATGTTGTGGTTTTCATCAAGGAACACAGTTACCTAAGCTCTTCTCTCTGCTGGTGGGAGGTTTCAAAAGCGTGGGATGTCTTTGAATACTTTAGACCATAAACACTCTTCTTTAATTTTTATTATTTTGTTATACTTTTATTATTTTATCGTCATCAGTTGGATGCCACGAGCTGAATTCTAAGCACTGTGTTCTCATAAAAGCCTCAAATAGGAGAGCTGCTTGAGGCGTGTCATTGTCTGACTCGGCACTGTCGAGACAGGCCACCTCTGGGGCAGCTTGTTTTCCTGTTGGGAGGTGTAGATAAAGGGGCCTTTTAGAATGTGCTCAGCCTGTGCCGGCTTCAGCGTGTGTGCTCCTGCGCGCTGATTGTGAAGGTGTCCTCACGGACTGGTGACCCGCTTTGGTCATTGGCAGAGAGCTGGTCTTGCTTGGCCCTAGGATCTTTGCAGTAAAAGGAAGCTGTTCGTGGCTGGGAGAGACTCAGTAGATTGTCCCGAAAAGGAGGTGAAGTCTGCAGCTCGGGTGTTTTAGGCACCACCAGCGTCCCTCCCTCCCTGAGTCGCTGAGCCCGCCCTCCCCCCACGCGCCCCTGAAGAAGGACCTGGGACTGGCCGGAGGGGGCGGTGCCCGAGGGGGCGGTGACTCGGGTCACCGCTGTGGGGTCAGGCTGCCTTCTGACTTGATGCCATCTGGGCCTCTCATCTCTTCTGTTCCCTGTTCCCCGTGGCTTCAGAACATGTTGGGGAGGGTGGGTTGGAGGAGAAAGGAGCTCTCTGGTCCGGCAGCCTCGGGGTAGGTAGAGCTCAGAGAGCACACAGGGACAGGATGGCTGTTGGTCCTTCTGTGTTCTTGGGAGGCTGCTCTTCCTCCCATGCTCGTCAGGGGGTCGGGAGGTGTCCAGGCCCGGTTGGTCTTGTAGCCGAACTTCTGGGATTGTTGTCCAGATGTTGAGGTGTGGACGTGTTGTCCCTTGGGCAGAGAGGCGCCGGATCAGGTGGCCGTCGTGTTGCTGTGGGTCTCTCGATGGAGACAGCTGCAGAGGCTTCCTGGCCTGCCCGGTTTTGGCCACATCTTGTGATCTGTCCCACTGTTCCCAGTGTTTAAAGTAAAAATGGCGCTCACATTGTAAATTCTGCAAACCTCTCACTTCACCTTTGAATGAAAAGCTGGAGTACTCCGAGGAAAGAGCAGCCTTCTAAGTGTTTTGCGTCTCCGGGCTTCTGTCCTACGGCTGCCTGGGGTGCGGGGCTGTTGGCTCTGCTTTTCCCCTCTGCCTCTGGGGACATTTACAGAACTAGCTCTCCCAGGTCAGGTGTCTGATAAACGCTGAGGGGCTTTTCCGCTTATGGGAGAAAGTCCACATTTCAGCACAGCTCTGTGTGTGTGTGTGTGTGTGTGTGTGTGTGTGTTGCAGGGGTGGGGGTTTGGGATGACTCACTGTGTGAGTTCAGGTTAGTTTCTTTTTTTCTGTTAACTTGCATCTGACTCTGAGAACTGCTAAGTTGGGGGACCAGCTGGTAGAACAATAAAGCAAGCACAAGGGAGACAGGGATTGGGGAGCTACCGAGTAGTGAAACCTTGCAGATCTGCCGAGATGACACGTCCTGTCCTCGTCTGTCCTTCTGGAAAGCAAGGACTCACGTCTGTCTGACCGGTTTCTTCCTGTTTGATCTCTTCCCCCCAAGCATACACAAGCTGAGAGAGAATGTATTTCAAGAACACCAGACCCTCAAGGAGAAGGAGCTCGAAACGGGACCCAAAGCCTCGCACGGCTACGGAGGAAAGTTTGGTGTGGAGCAGGACAGAATGGACAAAGTAAGTGCCCGGCCACGTCGTGTTGGGGTCCTGGCGTGCCTGACCTCACCGTGGTCGGCAGAGTGGTCACTCAGGAACCTCCCCCTTAGATGAAAAGTTGCGAGTCCACTTGTTGAGGATGGATTTGCCAGAAGTAGTCCTCTCTCCAATGACCTTACCCGCGAAGGGCTCCCGTTTTTGGAAGGTCTTTTAAGATTCTGAGTTGCTGGGGAGTGGGTGGTGTGTCGGGAGCCCCAGAGCGGGAGATTAGGTTCTGCCAGAGGTCGCTCTGTGACCAGGACGGAGGCCTGGAAGCGGCCTGACCCGCAGGTGTGGTCATCACAAGTGTGGTCATCACTGTGGCAGTTCAGCCTGCGGCCTGGATGCTACCCATCTGCAGACTGGAGCCGAGTCTGCGGGCCTTGTTTCACGTCAAGGGTGGAAATTCAGCCACCAGGCGTGCTGACGTCCTTCCCACATTTAGTGAACTTCAGAGAGGACCCTGGCCCCCGGCGTCATGCCACTGCCCACCAGGCTGGGGGCAGGCAAGTCCAAGTAGGTGGAGACGGAAGCTGTTAACAATGCAGCAGCCTTTGCTGGCACTCAGAGAAGGGAGTGGATCAGCTGGCGGGGCTGGTGTCCGCCCTGCAGAGAGGACGGTAGACCGTAGCGCGTTTGCAGGGAAGCAGGTCTGCAATCTCTAGACGTCCCCAGAGAGGTAGGTTTCCCAGGCTGGTAATGTGAGATGTCTGCCTTTATTCTGTGCAGAGGTATCAGCTGGGTCGGGTTCTGGGTTGTAATTCCACCCCTGTCCCCCTTGTGCCTGGATCGGACTCGGCATCTGAGCTGGGCCTGGAATGAAACAGCTGTGTCACAGTGTGCCGTCTGGGCTCTGTCACCACAGAGTGGATACATAGGGACCTGTGGGCACCCCACGCCAGGTCTGAAATGAGCCTGGAGACGGTGTCTATGAAGGGCAGGCTGCAGGAGAGAGACAGGGACGCCCCCGGTGACCCCGTCACTCCCAGAGGCGTCTGGACAGCACACGGGGGAGTGGGGAGCAGAAACCATCTTTGGTTGCTAGAAAGTCTGGTGGCTTTTAGGAGCGCAGACGGGCAAAATCCCCGTATTTTTCGGGCAATGAAAGCATGTAGGTAGAAGCCTTTCCCACCCAACAGAGTCCAGGCTCTCAGGGTTACGGGGAGTGAAAGCAAAGAGACATTCAGTATAAATCTGGGTCCCCAGCTCTGGGTCGGAAAAACCTGTTGGGGAAAACGGTGCAGATGTATCCAGGAAGCTCTGGATAAGGCCAACGAAACAGTTGTTTTGGCTGCTGCCGGGCTGCCCTGTGCCGGCTGAGACTCTCCCCCCAACCCCCGGCACCTCCGGCCCAGGCCCCTCTGGTCCTGCAGGCTTCCCGCCGGCCCGCGGCTGCCTCTCCCCGTGCTTTGTCTGTGCTGCCTTCTGTCAGCGTCACTCCTGCATTGTGCTGTCCTTCCCGTCGAGGCCTGGACGAGCTGTCCTCGCCTCGTGCTGGGCCTGGCACCCTGAAGGCGCTCAGCGGACGGTGTGTGAGTGCCTGGAGCCGTGTGTTAACGGCACCTGGACGGCTCAGGGAACTGAGCTCTCGCTCCAGCCGGCGGTTCCCCTCAGGTGGACCCAGCGGGGGCGCCGCGGTCAGCGGGTGCTTCCTCCCCCATCACCTCCCTGCACACCTGGCAGCTCACGGGAGCGCCACTGGACCAGCCTGTCATCAGAAATCACTAAGGTTCCAAACCGAAACAAATAACCCTGAAGTTATTTGTAACTTGTCCTTTCCAGAAATTGAAAAAAAGCCCTGAGATCTGCGTGTTGAAACTGTGTGATAGAGACTTCCAGAAAAAAACACATCTTGGGCAGGCACCTACTTGTGAGAGGATTGTGGACTGGGAAGGTGTAGCAGCCATCGGGGTCCCATGTGCGCTGTGGTCTGAGCATCGCGCACGCCTCTTTCGGGGCTCAGAGGAGGCCGTGGTCCATGATGCAGGTTTTGCTCCTCTCCAGGCACATCTCGGGACCAGTGTACATTCCTGCTTTCGGCAGCGCTCTGCCCGCTGCTGACTATTCAGTAATGAATACGGTCTTGTCAGCATAAGATCAAGGGCAATTTGAGGGGTAAATCTGTTTTGATCAAAAAGTTGGAAAAATTAATAAGCTGTCACTGGCCATATTTTTAGAGCAGTGTCCTTATAACTTCTTTGCGATGAAGAATCAAGTTGGGGAATTCTCTCTGCGTGCTGCTGCCTCCATGTTAGTCTGCTGACGTTCTCTGGGTGAGACCCCAGAAGCTGCGGGTGGGTGGTCTCTGCTGCAGAGGCTTTCCGAGGCTGCGGTGCCGTGGATCTGCTGTTAGCTACGGGCATCGGAACCAACCCAGAAAGGAGAGAAAGTAATAGCTCCGAACTTTAAAGTAGAGCCTACTTTGCTCCCTGGGCTGTGGAAAGAATGCACACTCCTGGTGGCCTGCAGAGTTCTCAGTTGTGGCGGTGACTCTGCAGTGGTTGGATCCCAAACCCGGCTGCTGAAGTTCTAGATAGACAGGAAGGGGGTCCACAGTGTGCTAGTGGGTCCCTCACTGTAGGAGGGGCCCGAGGCCGGGTGGCTCACTGGAGTAATACTTAACCAGGGTTTGGACGTGCCTTCTCGCCCCGCGCTGGGTCACGTGGCAGGCACGCGTCCTGTGTCCTCGATCTCTACCAAGGGGTCCGTGACCACTGTCCATTCTGCTGAGGGAGCCTGGGACCCTGGTGCCGAGCACTGAGGGTCCGGGGCCTGGGAGGCTGGAGCAGGACGGGGGCCACTCAGAATTTGAGGAGTGTTTTCAGCCTCGCGGCCGCCACGGAGTCTCAAACAGCTCCCAAACTAGCTGCGTTGTCGAGACACAGAGGCAGCCGTAGACGTTCTGTGAGTGCACAGAGGTGGTATGTTCCAAAAAGCTTTATTTACAAAAAGCCTCAGTGCCGGGCGTGGGCCCTGGGCCACGGTTTGCTGACCCCACCGTGGGAAACGCTGTGGAAACCCCGGGGTGGACTGCTTGTTTGGCATGTGACCTTGAGAGGATGTCACCAAACTCCCTTCCTGCCCGTCCGTGGGGCTGATGATGTGCTGACGGGCCCACTCCGCTTCCGGACAGGCTGGGTGCACAGTGGCTCTTGACTCTGAACGCAAGGCGTGACTCCAGCGCACCTGTGTCTCGATTTGTTAGCAAAATGCATGTTGTGTCCTGATTCCTGGGTCCTGTGGTGTGAAAATGTCCTGTTTGAGTAGGGTGATCATTGCCAGCAGTCTTCCCGGAACTGGATCTCAGGAGTCATGTTGCAGGCTGCTGGCTCTGCAGTTTCCGGATGGGGCCTGGCCTCCTGGTTCTTCGTGCTCAGTCATGTCAGAAGCCCCCCTTATGGCCGGGCTTCTTGGGCAGCTTGGCCGATACGGAGAGAGATCGGGGAACACCTGACCGGTGGCCATGGCTTGCAATGCCCCCTGGGAGGCAGCTCCCCTCAGGCTAACTTCCACATTGAGTAGTTTCAGTCAGGGTCACCCACGCTGACCACAGGTGCGGGCTGCCCCCTTAGACCCTGCGTTGGGGGAGGGCAATGTGGCGATACCGGCGGGCGTCTGACACTTTATTTTTGCAACCTGTTCCAGTCAGCTGTCGGCCATGAGTATCAGTCGAAGCTTTCCAAGCACTGCTCGCAGGTTGACTCCGTCCGGGGGTTTGGAGGCAAGTTTGGTGTCCAGGTGGACAGAGTTGATCAGGTGAGTGAAGCATCCTGGGCAGCTGGCGCCCAGGGAGGGCAGGGGAGCCAGTCCTCGTAGGTCAGAGCCCACCGCCAGGTGTGTGTGCTCCATGCCTCTTGACTCCGTGGGACTGCAGGGTGGGCGTCCTGACCACAGGGCTCACAGGGCCCCCCTTTCCAGTTGCTTTGAGATGATTGGCTCTTTAAGAGGCGGGAACAGGGACTTCCCTGGCAGTCCAGTGGTTAGGATCCCGTACTCTCACTGCCAGGGGCCTGGGTTCGATCCCTGGTCGGGGAACTAGGATCCCACAGGCCGTGTGGCCAAACAAACAAACAAACAAACAAAAGAACAGTCAAGTGTAAGGGGTTTTTTTACTGATTGCTGTAGAAACCCCCATGTTGGTATCTACTCATCGGATGACCCCGGGACAGCCTTAGATTTGTCCAAGGATGCCAGCGGGGACTGTTTACACCCACTGCCCCTGCCTGGATGTCACTGTGACAGGGATCCCCCAGGGGTGTTCAGAGCGGATTGGCAGAGTGCCACCCGCTTACCGCGCCTGTGCTGAGCGTCCGGATGCTGCTCCACTGTTCTCGAGTCCCTGGGTCAGGGCCGTCAGCCCCTTTGTTTTATGTCGTAGCATTGAGAGCCTGGGCTTGGGGGTTAGGCCTGGCTGTGTGTGGCCACGGTCCTGCGTTTGCCCTTCCCCGGGCTGCGTGCGTGGTGCCCACCTCAGTGCCAGGCCTTGTTCCTGCTGTTCATGTGGCTCTTGGGGAGCCCATTTGAGAAGCGGGCTGATGGGAGTCGGCCCAGGTCGGTGTCCTGTGGCTGAGCTGGCTCCGCGGGGGTCGGCCACCCGGGGGAGGCAGGGAGGGATGGGCCGCTACACTCGCAGCTTGGCCCGGGAAGCCCCCGGGCTTCTGTGAGCGTTTCACAGGGGTACGAATTCAAAACAGCAGGGCTTTGGGTGTCAATGGCTTAGGAAATCAAAGATCAAAAGATAACATGGTTCATGTTTTTTAAAGTGTCCTGTGCATTGTGGATCCAGGCATTTAAAACTGCATTTCCCTTTTCTCTGTGACTGCAGTCTGCTGTGGGCTTTGAGTACCAGGGGAAAACTGAGAAACACGCCTCACAGAAAGGTGAGATGTGAAAGACGCCGGTGACGGGAAGGCAGCCCCGCCTGCTTTTGAAGGCCAGGAGCACGTTGCCACTCGAGGCCTCTTCCTGGGGGCAGGCGTGTCGCCACGGGCAGTTCGCTGCTGTCTTCAGGTGTCTGGTCTTCTGGGTGTGGTGTGACAGTGGGGTCCCCGCCACGCAGCCCATGAAGTGCTGGCGTCTCGTGTCCCTGTGCCATCTCCCGTGTGGCAGCGGAAGCTGCTTCCCATCATCTGAGCAAAGTCGCCCCCGAACAGTTCCCTCTCTAACTTGGTTGGCAAAACTAACTTTCCCCTGAGGATGGAAACAGAGCCGTTAAATTACCGACGTTTTCAGCGTGTACATGCGTCTTTAACACGGCGTAGGCTAATCTTTATGAGGTAGTGCTCCCTGGTAAGGCCTTTTTGTAAATGAAAGCCTGTGGCATCCTCGTTCCCTGACCAGGGATCAAACCTGTGCCCCCTGCAGTGGATGCGTGGAGTCTTAAACACTGGACCGCCAGGGAAGTCCCTTGAGGTGTTTTTTTTGCAAGCTTGTTTTCTTCTGCCTCTTGCGGATCATCCGATGACCCAGGGGAGCAGCTCAACCTGGGAGTGCCCTGGGCCCCGCCGGCCCACCCAGCCCACCTGGCTCGATGTGTTGGAGGGGTCGGGTCTTTTCTAGAAAGACGCACGCAGCTGCGTAGCTGTCTTTATGCGCTGGCCTTTATTTGAACGGTCACTTCCCAAAGTGGGCCTGCAGCTCACTTCTGCCCTCCAGCAGTCTAAAGGGACCGGACTGCAGAGGCACGTAGACGCGTGCAGCGTCACCTGTGTGTGACAGCGGGTAGCTGGTGCATTTTAAGATGTGTGCTTGAAACTCCTGGTGAGTCTTGTTTCGTTTTTTTTGTTTTGTTTGGTTTTGTTTGCGGTACGCGGGCCTCTCACCGTTGCGGCCTCTCCCGTGGCGGAGCACAGGCTCCGGACGCGCAGGCTCAGCGGCCATGGCTCACGGGGGCCCAGCCGCTCCGCGGCATGTGGGATCCTCCCGGACCGGGGCACGAACCCCCCGCGTCCCCTGCATCGGCAGGCGGACTCCCAACCACTGCGCCACCAGGGGAGCCCCGCGTCTTGCTTCGTTTAACCAAGGTGGCACTTGGCCTGACACACTTTCCTGACCGCTGCCCTGTCTCCCCAGACTACTCGAGCGGTTTCGGTGGCAAGTACGGCGTGCAGTCTGACCGCGTGGACAAGAGCGCCGTGGGCTTCGACTACCAGAGCAAGACGGAGAAGCACGAGTCGCAGAGAGGTGGGCCACAGCGGCGCCCTGCTGACCGTCAGGCACCCCGGGCCCTGTCGTTTCTCATGCATTGACCAACACACACCCAGGGAACTTCTCCCTGATGCAGATCGGTTTATGTTATATTTATATAATTTTCCTACCTTAAAGTGTTTGGATGCCCCTGTTACTTTCTGGACAGTGTAGGTGGTTTGTCGTATTTTTTTTTTTTCTTTAAAGATTTATTTATTTATCCATTTTGTTTACTTTTGGCTGCGTCAGGTCTTAGTTGTGGCACGTGAGCTCTTCGTTGTGGCGCGCGGGCCTTCTCTCTAGTTGTGGTGTGCGGGTTTTCTCTTCTCTAGATGTGGCGCGCAGGCCCCCAGGGCACGTGGGCTCTGTAGTTTGCGCCACGCGGACTCTCTAGTTGAGGCACACGAGCTTAGTTGACCCCACGGCATGTGGGATCTTAGCTCCCTGGTCAGGGATTGAACCCACGTCCCCTGTGTTGTAAGGCAGATTCTTTACCACTGGACCACCAAGGAAGTCGCAGTTTGTCATAATTTTGATGACTGCTGAGTCCTCTCTTCCGTGGCCCACTTAACTGTTCCTCTCTGGAATGTGGAATTTAGGTTTTTTCCAATTTTTGATGTTAAAAATTGCCTGCAGGGACTTCCCTGGTGGAGTGGTTAAGAATCTGCCTGCCAGTGCAGGGGACACGGGTTCGAGCCCTGGTCCGGGAAGATCCCACATGCCATGGAGCAGCTAAACCTGTGTGCTACAGCTACTGAGCCTGCGCTCTAGAGCCCACGAGGCACAGCTACTGAGCCCGTGCGCCTAGAGCCCATGCTCCGCAACAAGAGAAGCCACTGCAATGAGAAGCCCGTGCAACACCACGAAGAGTAGCCCCCGCTCGCCGCAACTAGAGAAAGCCCACGCGCAGCAACAAAGACCCAACGCGGCCGAAAGTAAAATAAGTAAATTCATTTAAAAAAAAAAAAAAAACTGACTGCAGTGAATATTCTGTTATATACATAAGTGATTGTTTAAAAGAATAAATTCCTAGCAATGGAGTGCTGGGTCAAAAGACGTTGAATTTAAAATTTTGATAGAGCTGTCTAGATTGTCCTTAGAAGCCATCCTGACTTCCCCTTCATTGTGATGTACCCTGTAAGTGATCAGCTCGCGCCCTCTGCCCGCTGAGGTGTGTGTTTATGGAGCTTGACTTAAAGATTCAACCCCCCCGATGCAGAGCTCCTGATCTGTTGGTGGTTCTGCATCATTTGTTTTGTTTGGCCTGCACACGTAAATTATTTGAATAATGGCCAGCATGTAAACTTGAGAGCTCACGTATTTTTTAAAACCCCAGATTTTTTTAAGAAATAAAAATGAAAGCCATCACTGGAAACCCCAGGGGCCTGGTATTTCCCCAAGGTGATGGCCGTTGGGCCTGAGGGGCTCCTGTTTGCTGATGGTGTGGCTTCCCTTACACCTGGCAGGGCCTGCCTGCCCTGAGGCCGCTGGGCCTGCTGCATGGGGTTCCTTTAAACTCTGCTTTCTCTCTCTGCTAGGCACACACCCGTACTCCTTTGCCCCGTATGCCCACTGCCAGTCAGCACCTGCTGTTGGATCCTGTTCATTTTTACCAGGTTTTCTCCCTGAAATGCCCTTGAAGAAAAATAAATACGCCTTTGGGCAGTCGGGGAGCAGAGGCCGAAGTGCCGGGAGCAGCCCTAGGCGTGCCCGGAAGGGATTTGATCTCTGCGTGCGTTCTACTCTGTTAATGTGTCCGTGATGGAGTCATGCCTTAGTGTAAAGATGGCTACTCAGCGTAATAATAACTTAGCTTTGAGTTGAACTGACATTTCTGGAAGGTAGTCCGTGTTTATCCTGTTCCTTTGGCGGTGCCCCCGGCGCAGTTCTGCCAGCTTTGGTTAGGAGGTAGGGCGCCCCACCGAAAGCTTGCTCCTGTGGCTCATCCTGAGCCCAGAAACTTTATGTCAGCTGTTACCTCGCGCTGTCTTTTGGGGCGAAGGAGAGGCACTGCCGTTGTCCGTCTACTCTGTGCGCTACACTTCATAGCTCCGTCGTGACGTACGAATGACGCTTTTAAATGTTTCCTGCGTAAGTCATCTTAGAGTGAGCCTCAGAGAGTTTAGGTTTGTTTTTTTCAAGTTGAGTGATCAAAATACTTCCTTAAAGACTGCTATGTTCCACAGCGTGCTCGCTGATCTTGTGACTGGTTTATGAACAGTGCTTTTCTTGTTTTCAGATTACTCTAAAGGTTTTGGCGGCAAGTATGGCATCGACAAGGACAAGGTGGATAAGAGCGCGGTTGGCTTTGAGTATCAAGGCAGAACCGAGAAGCACGAGTCCCAGAAAGGTGGCGTCAGTTTTACCTTATTGTCCAGCTAGCAGCTATTAACGTGATAGGTGATAGCCAAGAACAGACATGGAAAAACAGAACGTAACCGGGAGCCCTTAGGGTGGATGTCTCTTTCTGTTAAACATTGACCTTGAAAACAGAAAATCCAAAAACAGAGCTGTTAACTAAGAAATGCAGTCCTTAGAGCTCTTTTGGCTTGAA
>RJWK010069619.1:0-11098 GCA_004363435.1 Platanista minor | reverse complement strand
TAAGGAACAGTAAAGCAGGTGCTGTGCTTGAAGTGGAATGAACAAGACAGAGGTTAACAGGGGAGAAGTCCCAGAGACAAGGGGGCCTGGTGGGTAGTGTAAGCTTTGTTCTGCTCTAAGTGAAGTGGGAGCCTTCACCAGGGGAGCTGAGGAGTGATCTGACCTTACTTTTTTTTTTTTTTCCAATCTTTATTGGAGTATAATTGCTTTACAATGGTGTGTTAGTTTCTGCTTTATAACAAAGTGAATCAGTTATACATATGCCTATGTTCCCATATCTCCTCCCTCTTGTGTCTGACCTTACTTTTTAAAAATTAATTTTTGTTGGAGTATAGTTGATTTACAATGTCGTGTTAGTTTCTGCTGTACAGCAAAGTGAATCAGTTATACATATACATATATTCACTCTTTTTTGATTCTTTTCCCATAGAGGTTCCTGTGCTATACAATAGGTCCTTGTTAGTTATCTATTTTATATATAGTAGTGTGCATATGTCAATCTCAATCTCCCAATTTATCCCCCCCTCTTACCCCCTGGTAACCATAAGTTTGTTTTCTACATTTGTAACTCTACTTCTGTTTTGTAAATAAGTTCATTTGTACCATTTTTTAAGATTCCACATATAAATGATAATCATATGTGGAATCAGAGTGACCTTACTTTTGAAGAGCACACTTTCTTAAGTTTATTGGTATTTAGAGTTTCTTCTTTTGAAAATTGTCTTCTTATGTCCTTCACAGATATATCAATTGGGTCATTTTTATTCTACTTATCAATTTGCAAGAACTCTTTATATATTAGATATATTTATCCCTTTCCTGCCATATACTCTTGCAAATATTTTCTCTGTAGCTTGTCTTTTGACTTTGTTTATAGTTTCTTATACTCTGCTTTTATATAATTATGCAGTAAAGATGTAAGTCATTTCCTTTCTAATGTCTGGGTTTCCCATCTTGTTTAAGAAGACCTCTTCACTGAGATGAGGAAACTTTTCTTTTAATATCGTTCGGATTCATATTCTTTGTTTTCATTTTTGGCATTAGATCTTTAAGTCATCTTTAATTTATTTTTGTGAGATATGAAATTCACTTAAATTTTTCTGGTCAGGGGTTGGCAAACTATGAGCCATAAACCAAATCTGGTCCACTGCATTTTTCTAAAGTTTTACTGGAGCACAGCCAGGTCCATTTACTTACATATTGTCTATGGTTCTTTTCTTCCTACAATGGCAGGGTTCTTGTGAAAAGTACTAGATGGGCTGCAAAGCTGAAAGTATTTACTATCTGGCTATTTACCAAAAATAGCTTTTTATAGCTGATGGACAGGTGATTATTTCAATGTCATTATTTTTTTTAATCATAATTGTCTTATTAATTAAAATGTCATGTTTACCATATATTAACTTCTAATTACATGTTTTGTTTTTACCAGCACTATTTTTTTCATTCACTGGTCTATCTATTCCTGGGTCAATACCACTACTATACTACCTCTGTGTAGATGTAAAACCATGAAAGGCAAATTATCTGTAACTGTTAACTTTCAAATTTTTCTAGGAAGAAATTTTTTATACCTTATTTTTCCACATAAACCTTAAAAAAATTTCCAGTTAAAAAAACTAGAATCCTTATTGTCATTCTAGTAAGGTGACTTATTGGTTTGGTAGAATTGTCCTTTTCATGATATTAAATATCTTCCAACACAAGAAAGTACTATGCCTTTCTTTTTACTTATGTTTCACTTTATATCCTTTTATAAAATTTTATAGCTCTTTTTATATAGGCCCAGTAATTTTACATTAAATTTAATCTACATTTTGTGGTTTTTACAACTTTTGATAACAGGATTTTCCTCTTTACATACCTCTTTCTAGCATGGAATTGTTAGCATTAAAATCTATCTATTGAACTTGTATTCAGCCAACTTACAAAATTATTTTATTATTTCAAATATGTCTTTAGTAGCCTTTTGTATTTTCTGGCAAACCATCAAATAAAGATACTTTTGTTTAGTGACTGCTGGAATAGCTGCTGTTAATCATGACAAGTTATTTCACTATTATTGCTATGCTTCTTATTGGATATTGTTAATTAGACTTTGTGGTGTTTGGAGAATTTCATTTTATTCCTATTTTGCTAATAGTTTTCATGACAAATGGCTTCTAAGTCATGTTAAATGTTATTTTATCACATGGTAACAAAATCATGTATTCTGTTTTTTTTCTATTTAATTAGTTCATATAAAGTTATATTGATACATTTGCTGAATATTGAATCAGTAGTCATGGAATAAACTTTTCTTAGTTAAAATGTGACATTTAAAAATATGGTTCTGTGTTTAGCTTAACTATAATTTTTCAGGATTTTTTACTATTTATAAGAGAAATTGGCTGCAGTTTTCTGTCCTATGTCAAGTTTTGATATCTTATTCTATATCCTGGGATAGTTAAGATAATTAAAAGAAAATGTTGGTGATGGCAATGATGATGATAATGATGTTTAGAAAGTTGGATGGAATTCGGCTATAAAACCTTGTTATTTTGTACCTTTTTAAGTAGTAGATCTTTATAATCTGTTAATGTTTTATAATCTGTTAATGTTTTCTTAAAATAGATTAATCTTAGAAATTTATATTTGCATAAAAATAACAATTTTCTATTTATAGAGTTGAATGTATACTCTTCTATGACTATGAATTTGATACACCTGTGGGACTTTCTCATTCTTGGTGTTGAACATATTAAATTTCTTTTTGTTTCAATTAGAATTGCCAGGAGGTTATAGGGTTTTTTATTTTCCCCCTCTTTTAAAAAGGGCTAGGTTTGGGAGGAGTCAAGATGTCAGAATAGGAGGACGCAGAATTTGTTGCTCCTCACAAGTTCATCAAAAACGCATTTACAAATGGAATAATTCCTACAGAGCTACTACAAAACAGTAGCAGTAGACTTTGGACTCCCAAAAGAATGAAAGAAAGAAGAAAAAAGGAAAGAGAAATCAAAAAAGAGACCAAAAACCCTCTTTTGGGGGAAGCTGAAGGCAAGGAGAGCTCTCCACATTAAGAAAGACTCCCTCATGGAGGGGAAATCAGCTGGGACAGCAAAGGAACTTTGGGAGAACAAAGGAGAATGTAGCAGATGGATGGTCTGTGGAAGGCAAGACAAAGTAAGAACTGCATGCATGATCTATAACACAGCTCTGTGCATTCCAGCCTGAATTGTGAGCTGCCTGTTGCAAAGGGGAGATGGGTGCTGGAAAGAGGGGTTTGGAATGCAGACCCAGGGAGAGGACAGCTCTTGGCTGGGAAAAGACAGCCTGAAGGGACAGGAGCAAGGGGTGCCACAACTGGGAAAGTCTGTGGAAAAAGCCTGAGACACCATAGCAAAGTGTCATAGTCGAGTGGCATGCTGGGGGGGAGCCACCCTTATAACCCCCTTCCCCACCCGCTGGCTTCTTCTGCCTTTGTGGCCATTAGGAGGGGCTCCCACCTGAGCAAGCCCACCCACCCCTCGGGCTGGACTCGCCTCTGCCTGTGTAGGTTCCGGGGGCTTGAGCACCAACCACCCCAAAACCTCCTTAGGAATCAGCCCTGGGTGCCCCTGCCTGGAACGAGAATCCACCTGGCAGGGTCAGAGGGCTAAAGCATGGGATTGGAAGAACAGATGCAGGGAGAGAAGCGCAGTTGGCTGCATGGATACAATAGAAGGGATGAGAGTGAAGGAATGAGTGGCCGGGAATGTCCCTGGAGGAAGCGAGGTCTGCCTGGAAAGCAAGGCACCATTGTTGAGAGACACACAGGTGATGAGCATGACAACACTCCCATACACCATCTCCTGCTGCTGCAGGTACTGGGAGTACCTGAGTGTGCTTCAAGCAGCCACTACTTTTGCTCCCACTCACCTGGGCAAGGATAAGACACCTGAGGGCGGCACACATGCAGAGGTCGACTTAAAACCAAAACTGAGCCCAAAGGGCATTGCAACTAAGGAAGAGAGACACAAATCTTTCTATGCAACAGCACAGGCTGTGCATTAAATCCCCAGGATCAGCTGGGTAAACTGCATTTGTGTAATACCTGAAGAGACAATGAGCCTTTCAATATCTAAGACCAGTCTAGCCTTTGCAGCACTGGACTTTGTGGGCAAATACACACAGGAATCGGGCCAGGTCAGAGTCTGAGCTGGCCCCACAGTGTTCACAGCAGGTCCAGAGACCTACCTAGAGGTGTATAGTCTATATTTTATTCGCTTTGTTGTTGTTGTTGATGTTGTTTTCTTGCCCCCGTATCTGTTTTATTTTTCATTCTTTGTTTTCATTAGTATAATCCTTAACAACTGTTCTCATATTAGAATTCCCTTGTTTGGTTGTCTGTTCCCTTGTTTTTTTGGTTGTTTTTTGTTTGTTTTCTCTGTGTTGGTGTGTATGTGTGTGTGAGTGTGTGTTGTGTTGCTATTGCTGCGGCAGTTCTAGCTATTTGCCTTGAGTGTTTTTTGTCTGCTTTTATTTTGTTTTTTATTTGTTTTGTTTTTCTTTTTTCTTTTCTTTTCTCTATTTTTTATCAGGCCACACCATGAGGCTTGCAGGCTCTTGGCTTCCTGGCCAGGGGTCAGGCCTGGGCCTCCGGGGTGGGAACATAGAGTCCAGGAAGCTGGAACAGCAGAGAATTCCCAGGCCCAGGGAATATTAATTGACTTGTGCATTCCTGAAGGTATCCATATCAACCCCAACACCCTTCCTCACACAACTGCCTACAGGCTCCAGTGCTAATCAACTCACACCAAAAACCCAGCAAGACAAGAACACAGCCCCACCCACCAGCAGACACGTTGCCTAAAGTCATACTAACCTCACAGACACCCCAAAACACACCACCTGATGCAACCCTGCCTATCAGAGGGAAAAGACTCAACTCCACCCAACAGAATGTAGGCACTAGGCCCTCCCACCAGGAAAACTACACAAGCCCCTTGACCAACCTCACTCAGCAGGGGGCAGTCAACAGAAACAAAAGAAACTATGACTGTGCAGCCTGCAGAAAGAAGACTATAAACACAGTCGGTTACACAAAATGAGATGACAAAGAAATACTCTGCAGACAAAGGAGCAAGGTAAAATCCCACAAGACCAAATAAATGAAGAGGAAATACGCAAGCTATCTGAAAAAGAATTCAGACTAATGATAATAAAGATGATACAAGATGTAGGAAATAGAATGAAGAAAATACAAGAAATGTTTAACAAGGACCTAGAAGAACTAAAGAACAAAATATCAGTGATGGATGAACAAAACAATAACTGAATTGAAAAATAAACAAGAAAGAATCAACAGCAGAATAGCTGAGACAGAAGAGCAAATAAGTGAGCTGGAAGATAGAATGGTGGAAATAACTGACGAGGAACAGACTAAAGAAAAAAGAATGAAAAGAATTGAGGACAGTCTCAGAGACCTCTGGGACTACATCAAATGCACCAACATTCGAATTATAGGGATCCCAGAAGAAGAAGAGAAAGTGAAAGGTCCTGAGAAAATACTTGAAGAGATTATAGTCAAAAACTTCCCTAACATGGGAAAAGAAATAGTCAATCAGGTCCAGGAAGCACAGAGAATTCCATACAGGAGAAACACATGGAGACACATATTAATCAAACTAACAAAAAATTAAATACAAAGAAAAACTATTAAAAGTAGCAAGGGAAGAGCAACAAATAACATACAAGGGAATCCTCATAAGGTTATTGGCTTATTTTTCAGCAGAAACTTTGCAGGACAAAAGGGAATGGCAAGACATATTTAAAGTGATTAAAGGGAAAACCTACAACCAAGATTACTCTACCCAGTGAGGATCATATTCAGAATTGATGGAGAAATCAAAAGCTTTATAGACAAGCAAAAGCTAAGAGAATGCAGCACCACAAAACCAGCATTATAACACATGCTAAAGGAACTTCTCTAGCAAAAGAAAAAGACCTGCAAGAAGAAACACAAAACAATTAGGAAATTGTAATAGGAACATGCATATCTATAATTATCTTAAATGTAAGTGGACTAAATGCTCCAACCAAAAGACACAGACTAGCTGAATGGATAAAAAAATAAGACCTGTATATATGCTGTCTACAAGAGACCCACTTCAGACCTAGTGACACATACAGACTGAAAATAAAGGGATGAAAAAAGATATTCCATGCAAATAGGAATCAAAAGAAAGTTGGAATAGCAATACTCATATCAGACAAGACAGACATTAAAATAAAGACTATTACAAGAGACAAGGAAGGACACTACATAATGATCAAAGGAGCAATCCAAGAAGATATAACAATTGTAAATATCTATGCACCCAACATAGGAGCACCTAAAGACATAAGGCAAATGCTAACAGACATAAAAGGAGAAATCAATAGTAACACAATAATAGTGGGTGACTTTAACACCCCACTTACACCAATGGACAGATCATCCAAACAGAAAATAAATAAAGAAACACAAGCTTTACATGACACAAGAGACCAAATAGATTTAATTGATATTTATAGGACATTCCACCTGAAAGGGGCAGAATACACTTCTCAAGTGCTCATGGAACATTCTTTAGGATAGACCACATCTTGGGTCACAAATCAAGCCTCAGTAAATTGAAGAAAATTGAAATTTTATCAAGCATCTTTTCCAACCACAATATTATGAGATTGGAAATCAATTACAGGAAAAAAACTGTAAAAAATACAATCACATGGAGGCTAAACAATATGCTACTAAATAACCAAGAGATCACTGAAGAAATCAAAGAGGAAATCAAACATTACCTAGAAACAAATGACAATGAAAACACAATGACCCAAAACCTATGGGACTCAGCAAGAGCAATTCTAAGAGGGAAGTTTAGAGCAGTACAATCCTACCTCAAGAAACAAGAAAAATCTCAAATAAACAACCTAACCTTACACTTAAAACAACTAAAGAAAAAGAACCAACAAAACACAAAGTTAGTAGAAAGAAAGAAATAATATAGATCAGAGCAGAAATAAATGAAGTAGAAACAAAGAAAGCAATAACAAAGATCAATAAAACTAAAAGCTGGTTCTTTGAGAAGATAAACAAAATTGATAAACCATTAGCCAGGCTCATCAAAAAAAAAAGGGAGAGGACTCAAATCAGTAAAATTAGAAATGAAAAAGGAAAAGTTACAAGTGACACCATAGAAATACAAATGATCATATGAGAGTACTACCAGCAACTATATGTTAATAAAGTGGACAACCTGGATGAAATGGACAAATTCTTAGAGTACAACCTTCCAATACTGAACCAAGAAGAAATAGAAAATATGAAAAGACAAATCACAAGTAATGAAATTGAAACTGTGATTAAAAATCTTCCAACATACAAAAGCCTAGGACCAGATAGAGTCACAGGTGAATTCTATCAAACATTTAGAGATGAGCTAACACCTTTCCTTCTAAAAGTCTTCCAAAAAATTGCAGAAGTTGGAACACTCCCAAACTCATTCTACAAGGCTACCAGATGACCCTGATACCAAAACCAGACAAAGACATCACAAAAAAAGAAATTACAGGCTAACATCACTGATGAACATAGACGCAAAAATCCTAAACAAAATATTAGCAAACAGAATCCAACAACACATTAAAAGGATCATACACCATGATCAAGTGGGAGTTATTCCAGGGATGCAAAGATTCTTCAATATATGCAAATCAATCAATATGATAAACCATTTTAATAAATTAAAGAATAAAAACCGTATGACCATTTCAATAGATGCAGAAGAAGCTTTTGATGAAATTCAACACTAATTTATGATAAAAATGCTCCAGAAAGTGGGCATAGTCGGATCTCAACATAATAAAAGTCATATATGACAAACCCACAGCAGACATTATTCTCAATGGTGAAAAACTGAAAGCATTTCCTCTAAGATCAGGAAAAGGACAAGGGTCTCCATTCTAGCCACTTTTATTTAACATAGTTCTGGAAGTCTTAGCCACAGCAATCAGAGAAGAAAAAGAAATAACAGGAATACAAATTGGAAAAGAAGAAGTAAAACTGTCACTGCTTGCAGGTGACATGATACTATACACAAAAAATCCTAAAGATGCCATGAGAAAACTACTAGAGCTCATTGATGAATTTGGTAAATTTTCAGAATAAAAAATTAATACACAGAGATCTCTTGCATTCCTATATACTAACAATGAAAGGGCAGAAAGAGAAATTAAAGAAACAATCCCATTTACCTTTGCAATAAAAAGAATAAAATACCTAGGAATAAACCTACCTAAGGAGGCAAAAGACCTGTACTCAGAGTAGTATAAAACCACATTCTTGGATTAGAAGAATCAATACTGTGAAAATGACTATACTACCCAAAGCAATCTACAGCTTCAATGCAATCCCTATCAAATTACTGATGGCATTTTTCACAGAACTAGAACAAAAAATTTTACAATTTGTACAGAAACACAAAAGACCCCAAGTAGCCAAAGCAATCTTGAGAAAGTAAAACGCAGCTGGAGGAATCAGGCTCCTGGACTTCAGACTATACTACAAAGCTACAGTAATCAAGACAATATGGTACTGGCACAAAAACAGAAATATAGATCATGGAAGAGAATAGAAAGTCCAGAGATAAAGCCATACACCTATGGTCACCTAATTTATGACAAAGGAGGCAAAAATATACAATGGATAAATGAGAGTCTCTTCAATAAGTGGTGTGGGGAAAACTGGACAGCTACATGTAAAAGAATGAAATTAGAACACTCTCTAACGCCATACACAAAAATAAACTCAAAATGGATTAAAGACCTAAATGGAAGACCAGACACTATAAAACTCTTAGAGGAAAACATAGGAAGAACACTCTTTGACATAAACCACGACAAGATCTTTTTTGACCCACCTCCTAGAGTAATGGAAATAAAAACAAAAATCAACAAATAGTACCTAATGAAACCTAAAGCTTTTGCACAGCAAAGGAGACCATAAACAAGACAAAAAGGTAACCCTCAAAATGGGAGAAAATATTTGCAAACGAAGCAACTGACAAAGAATTAATCTCCAAAATATACAAGCAGCTCATAGAGCTCAATATCAAAATAACAACCCAATCCAAAAATGGGCCACCTAAATAGACATTTCTCCAAGGACAATATACAGATGGCCAAAAAACACATGAAAAGGTGCTCAACATCACTAATCATTAGAGAAATACAGATCAAAACTACAATGAGGTATCACCTCACACCAGTCAGAATGACCATTATCAAAAAGTCTACAAACAATAAATGGTGGAGAGGTTGTGGAGAAAAGGGAACCCTCTTACAATATTGGTGGGAGTATAACTTGATACAGCCACTATAGAAAACAGTATGGAGGTTCCTTAAAAAACTAAAAATAGAATTATTATATGACCCAGCAATCCCACTACTGGGCATATACCCAGAGAAAACCATAATTCAAAAAAACACATGTACCCCAATGTTCATAGCAGCACTATTTACAATAACCAGGACATGGAAGCAAACTAAATGTCCATCAACAGAAGAATGGATAAAGAAGATGTGGTACATATATATAATGGAATATTACTCGTCCATAAAAAGGAACGAAGTTGTGTCATTTGTAGAGGTGTGGATGGACCTAGAGACTGTCATACAGTGAAGTAAGTCAGAAAGAGAAAAGCAAATATTGTATAATAACGAACATATGTGGAATCTAGAAAACTGGTATAGATGATCTTAGTTGCAAAGCAGAAATAGAGACACAAGCATAGAGAACAAAGGTTTGGATACCAAGGGGGAAATGGGTGGGATGCAAGGAATTAGGAGACTGGGATTGACACATATACACTATTGATACTCTGTGTAAAATGGACAAATGATGGGAACATGCTGTATAGAACAGGGAACTCCCCTAGTGCACTGTGGTAACCTAAACGGGAGGGAAGCAGAAAGGGAGGGGATACCTGTATGTGTATGGCTGATTCATTTTGTTGTGCAGTGGTTGGTAACACAACATTGTAAAGCAACCATACTCCAATAAAAATATTAAAATAAAATATTTGCTAGTTTGATGAAAAAAGGCTAGGTTTTATAAAATCTTTCTTTTTAATATTTTGTTTCTTTTATTAATTTCAAGTTTATCACTATTAATTCCTTTTCCTAGATTATATTAGTTTATTTGATTATTTTTTCCAGCTTTTCCTCCTCCTCCTCCTCTTTATTAGTTGCATGCCTATGAAAATAATAAATACTTTTAGGGCTACAGATTGCCTGAGTACTATTTATCCCACATGTTGGGATATAAAACAATCTCTTCTTTATAAATTTTCCTTCCTGACTTGCCCAAGTTCTGGTATACTTTTGGGGGGCATGAATAAATTAATGAAAAAAATCTATAATTTCACCTTAAATTTCCTCTTTGAGACTGGGTCTTTTTAGAAGAATATTTCTTTGTTTCCAACTGGTAGATTTGTTTTGATCCTTTTTTGTTGTTGAGGATTTCTTGGTTTACTATGTGTAAAAAAGACAGACTTTATAATTTCTTTCTTTTAAAATACCCTATAGACTTAATCCTTGTTTTGTTACTCTTTTCAGATAAGAAGCCAATCAGAGCAGGGCAAGGGAGGGAGGACTATTTTCTAGAGTGCTCAGAGAGGGTCAGATTTGGAACCCGCATTATTTCTCATGTGGCTTATAGACAGAGGCCTCTTTGGTCATGTGCTCTAAGCCCAAAAATGTAATCCTCTCAGTACTGTTGGTGTCACCTGCAGGTATCTCTAGTCTGAGGGCCCCCCATGAGCCCATCTGACCTTCTGGGAAGCTGAGGCATCTTCACCTGAGAGGCAAATGTTTCCTCACTTAGATGACATGAACCAGCAGGCTCTTACCTAGACTCCAGCAGGCAGCCATAGGGTGGAGACGGCCCAATAGAGAGGTGGATGAAGGGATACCTGAGCATCCCCTGCTATCTTCTTTCTAAAGCAATTTAAATGGGGAATTTTCTCCTTTGGTGTACATCCTGGTTGAACAGCTTCTCCTCCTCTTCCTTCCCCTCTTCCCCCTCCTCCCCCTCCCC
>RJWK010069618.1:0-11052 GCA_004363435.1 Platanista minor | reverse complement strand
TTTTTTTTTTTTTTTTTTTTTTTTTTTTTTTTTTTTTTTTTTTTTTTTTTTTTTTTTTTTTTTTTTTTTTTTTTTTTTTTTTTTTTTTTTTTTTTTTTTTTTTTTTTTTTTTTTTTTTTTTTTTTTTTTTTTTTTTTTTTTTTTTTTTGCTGTACGCGGGCCTCTCACTGTTGTGGCCTCTCCCGTTGTGGAGCACAGGCTCCGGATGCGCAGGCTCAGCGGCCATGGCTCACGGGCCCAGCCGCTCTGCGGCATGTGGGATCTTCCTGGACTGGGGTACGAACCCGTGTTGGCAGGCAGACTCTCAACCACTGTGCCATCAGGGAAGCCCAATGTCCCCTTTTTTAAATTCCTAATACTGGTTATTTGTACTTTTCCTCCTTTTTCTTTTATTTAAAAATAATTAATTAATTTTTGGCTGCATTGGGTCTTCCTTGCTGCGTGCGGGCTTTCTCTAGTTGCGGTGAGCGGGGAGCTACTCTTTGTTGCGGTGCATGGACTTCTCATTGCGGTGGCTTTTCTTGTTGCGGAGCACGGGCTCTAGGTTCACGGGCTCAGTAGTTGTGGCTCGCAGGGTCTAGAGCACAGGCTCAGTAGTTGTGGCACATGGGCTTAGTTGCTCCACGGCATGTGGGATCTTCCCGGACCAGGGCTCAAACCCATGTTCCCTGCGTTGGCAGGCGGATTCTTAACCACTAAGCCACCAGGGAAGTCCTCCTTTTTCTTGATCAAGCTTATTAGAAGATTGTCAACTTTATTAGTTTTTTCAAAGAACTTTTGGGCTTTGTTGATGATTTTATTGTTTGTTTTCTATTTCATTAAGTTTTGGCTATTATGAGTAAAACTGCTATGACTGTTCTTGTAAAAGTCTTTTTGTGGCATATGTTTTTATTTCTCTTAGGTAAATCCATAGGAGGGGAATTACTGGGTCTAGCAGTTTAATAAGAAACTAAGATTTAGAAAGCCCATTTTCATAAGAAACTGCTAGACCTTTTTCAGAATGGTTGTACCATTTACACTCCTGGCAACAGTGTTTGAAAGTTCCAGGTGCTCCACATCTTTGCCAGCATTTGGTGTTAATCTTCTTAATTTTATCAATTTTGGTGGGTAAACAGACCAGTATTTTTTTTTAATCATTACAATGTTCTCTTCCTTATAGTTATAAACTTGTACACTCTGTATTTATTTAGTGATCACCTTAGAAGTTAAAAAATGCACACTTAATTTATTGAAGTTGCAGTATGTCTCCCCTTCTCCCAGAAGATACAAAGAACTTAAAATATTTGAATTCTATTTACTTTCTTCTCAACTTATATTTTATTATTTTGATGGTTTTTATTTTTACTTTTTAACCTCCCAGGACATTATTATTTTGTTTCATATAGTTATTTTTTTCATTCGGATTTTCTTGCATATTTACTACATACGTATTTTTTGTCCTTTATTTCTCTTGGTTCTCAAATCACCCATCTGGGATTACTTTCCTTCTGCTTGAAAGACGTTTCAGAATTTCCATTAATGAAGATGTGTTGGTGACTGATTGTCAAAATGTTTTTGTCTGTTGTAAACTATTTTTATTTTACCCTCATTTAAAAATATTTTATTAGGATTTAAGGTACTAGATGAGCAGGCTTTTTTTTCTTTCAATATGTTGATCATATCCTACCATTGTCTTGTGGCTTCCATTTTTGATATTGAGAAGTCACCTTTATGTCTCTCCTTTGCAATAGTCTGTATTCTTCTTATAAGTGTTTTGAAGTGTTTTATATAAAATAATATGTCTGTATACAGAGTTCCTTTTGTCTCCAGTGGACTTCGTTGAGCTTTTTGAATCTGAGATTGGTTTATTTCACCAGTTCTGGAAAATTGTCTTAATCTTTTCAAACATTGTTTCTGCACCATTTTCTGTTCTTACCTTCTGAAAAGAACAATTAAATCTGTCAGACTTTCAAAAATTTCTTTGATTTCTGTGTTTACTAACCTCCTTTTGTATTTTCCACGTCGTTATCTCTCTGTGCTATGTTCTTGGTTATTTTTCTGACCTAAGTATTTCGGTTCACAAATACTATCTTCAGCAGAATCGAATCCACTGTTAAATTCATTCAGTAAACTTTTAATTTCCATTATTGTGTCCTTCATTTCTTTTTAGATCTGTGAAATCACTTTTTATAGAGTCCTGTTCCCTTCAGATATTTTCAAACTTTTCCTTTATTTCTTAAAACATAGAAACCAGTTATTTTATTGACTTTGTCTAATGATTCCTTTATTTGATGTCTTTGCTCATTTTATTCTGCCATCTGTTGTTTCTGCCAGTTCTCACTAGTGCCCTTTTTCCCTTATGTGCTGTGATTCTCCCTGTTCTTGACAAGTTATTTGTAGGAATAATTTAAGGCCTTAAAATTAAGGTGTCTTGGGCTTCCCTGGTGGTGCAGTGGTTGAGAGTCCGCCTGCCGATGCGGGGGACACGGGTTTATGCCCCGGTCCGGGAAGATCCCACATGCTGCGGAGCAGCTGGGGCCGTGAGCCATGGCTGCTGAGCCTGCGCGTCCGGAGCCTGTGCTCTGCAACGGGAGAGGCCACAACAGTGAGAGGCCCGCGTGCCGCAAAAAAAATAATAAATAAAAAAAAAAAAATAAGGTGTCTTACTCCAGGAAAGATTTCAGTTTATTTCTGCAAAGTATTTGGGGGGACACCATTAGTCTTGTACAAATTATACTTAATTTGTGGGGTTTAATAGTATATTACTGTGATTTTTTTTTTAAACTATCATCATGAGATTGGTGTGAGCTTTAATTAATTTTTATTTATTTTTGCTGTGTTGGGTCTTCGTTTTTCTGTGCGAGGGCTTTCTCTAGTTGTGGCAAGTGGGGGCCACTCTTCATTGTGGTGCGTGGGCCTCTCACTATCACGGCCTCTCTAGTTGTGGAGCACAGGCTCCAGACGCGCAGGCTCAGTAGTTGTGGCTCATGGGCCTAGTTGCTCTGCGACATGTGGGATCCTCCCAGACCAGGGCTCGAACCCGTGTCCCCTGCATTAGCAGGCAGATTCTCAACCACTGTGCCACCAGGGAAGCCCCTATTACTGTGATTTTAATGTGCATTTCTCTGATAACTAATGATGTTGAGGACCTTTTTTCAGATGTATTAATATATTGGCCATTTGTATGTCTTTGTGAGGTGTCTTTTTAAATCCTTTACCCATTTTTAATTGTATATCTTTTTAAAATTGAGATATAGTTGATGTATTACATGTTACAGGTATACAACATAGTGATTCACAAATTTTAAAGGTTATACTTCATTTATAGTTATTATAGAATATTGGCTATATTCCATGTGTAGCTTATTTATTATTATTTATTTATTATTTATTTATTATTATTATTTATTCCTCATAGCTTATTTACTGTATACATAATAGTACCTATTATTCCCATACCCCTGTTGTATATCTTTTAATTAAGCTGTAGGAGTTCTTTATATTCCCTAAATACAAGTCTTTGTCAGCTATATATCTCAGGATCATTTTCTCCTAGTCTCTGGACTTGCCTATTGATTTTCTTAAGTCTTTTGATGAGCAGAGGTTTTTAATTTGCTGAAATCTAAATGACTAATTTTTAAAGATTATTGCATTTTATGTTCTACGTTTGAAATTTTTGCCTACCCCTAAGTCCCAAAGGTATTCTCTTTTGTTTTCTTTTAAATGCTTTATAGTTTTAGATTTTACATTTAGATCAATGATTCATATCAAATTAATGTTTGTATATGGTGTGAAATGGGATTCGAGTTTCATTTTTTTCCCCATATGGATATTCAGTTATTCCAGAAAGGACTTTTCTTTCTCAGTTGGATGTCTTTGTACTCTGTTTCAAGAATCAAAAAAACATATGCTGGGACTTCCCTGGTGGTCCAGTGGTTAAGACTCTGTGCTTCCAATGCAGGGGGTGCAGGTTCCACCCCTCATCAGGGATGCATATACTGCATATACTGTGCATCGTGGTCCAAAAAAAAGGACCATATGGTTTATTTCTGAATTACATTGTTACTTTTTTTTTCTTTTGGCCATGTGTTGCAGTATACGGGATCTTAGTTCCCCAACCAGGGATCAAACCAGTGCACCCCTGCACTGGGAGCACAGAGTCTTAACCACTGGACCACCATGGAAGTCTCCTAACTTGCTACTTTTATATGTTAAATCGACCTTGCATTTCTGGGACAAACTCCATGTGATCATTAGTTATTACTCTTTTATATATTGCAGGATTTGCTTTGTAACTTTTGTTGAGGATTTTTGTCTTCATCTATGTTGATGAAGATATTGGTCTTAAATGGTCTCTTTTACTAATATGTTTATCAGGTTTCGGCATTAGGGTAATGGTAGCCTTATAAAATGGATTGGGAAGTGTTTCCTCCTTTTCTATTTTCGAAGTACTTGTTCTTGGTGGGTTTTTTTTTTTCAGTATTCTATATAATTCACTATTTGAAACCATCTGGGTGTGGAATTTTCTTTGTGGGAAGGGTTTTGATAAGGAATTCAATGTATTTAACAGACATAGGACTATACAGATTTCCCATGTCATTTGATATCAATTTTAAGTTGTGTTTTTAAGGAATTCCCCCATTTCATCTAAGTTGTTAAGTTTGTTGGCATAAAATTCTTATAATATTTTCTTATTATCCTTTAAATGTCTATAGGATATGTAGTAATAAGCCTCTTTCATTCCTGATATTGATGATGTGCATATCTCTTTTTGTCCTATTATATTGTTGATCATTTCAAACAACTAGTTTTGGCTTTCTTACTTTCATCTAGTGTCTGTTTCCTATTTCATTGATTTTTGATTTTATATTTTACTTTTTTCCATTTTAGATTTACTTCTTTTCTTGAAACCTCCTTGTAAGACATTGATTTTAAACCTCTTTTCTAATTTCAGCATATAAAGCTGTAAAATTCTCTCTAGGCATTGCTTTTGCTGCATTCCACAAAGTTTTTTTTATAGTTTTATTTTATAGTTTTTATAAAATAAAAAAAACTATGTTTTTATAGTTTTATTTTATAGTTTTATTCTCCTTCAGTTTAGAATGTTTGGTAGTTCTTTGTGATTTATTTTTTGACCTACGGATTGTTTAGTAATATATTCTTTAATTTCCAAGTATTTGGAGTTTCCTTAAATATGTTGTTACTGATTTTAAATTTACTAACGTTGTAGTCAGAGAACATACTCTGTGATTTCAATACTTGTAAATTTATTGATACTTGTTTTATGGCTTAACACTGGTAAAGTATATGTATTCTGCAGTTCTGGGGTTCTATAAATATCATTTAGGTCAATGCTGCTGATAGCATTTTTGGATCTTCCTTATCTTTACTGATATTTTGGTCTTATTTTTTCCTGTCAGTTACTGAAAGGGTGTTAGCTTCTACCATGATTTTGGAATTAATTTATTTTTTCTTTGACTTTTGTAAACTTTTGCTTCATGTATTTGGGGACTTGTTATGTTTGTACACATTTGTAAACATTGTCTTCATGATGAATTGACCTTTTATTATTAGTAAATGTCCTCCTTTATATCTCATAATACTGTTTATCTCAAAGACAATTTTATGTTATTCGAATAAGGCCACTATAGCATTTTTATGTTTAATTTTCATGATATATCTTTTTCTAGTAATTGACTTTCATCTGTGTCTTTGAACTTATAGCACATCTCTTCAGAAGCATCTAATTGGTCTTGCTTTTTTATTTATCCTGACAATTTTTGCCTTTTTTTTTTTTTTTGCGGTACGCGGGCCTCTCACTGTTGTGGCCTCTACTGTTGAGGAGCACAGGCTCTGGACGCGCAGGCTCAGCGGCCATGGCTCACGGGCCCAGCCGCTCTGCGGCATGTGGGATCTTCCCGGACCGGGGCACGAACCCGTGTCCCCTGCATCGGCAGGCGGACTCTCAACCACTGCGCCACCAAGAAAGCCCTGGGATTTCTTCTTTGACCCATGTGTTATTTAGAAATTTATTGTTTACTCTCCACATATTTGGGGATTTTTCCAGTTATCTTTCTGTTATTGAGTTCTAGTTTAATTTGATTGTGGACTGAAAGCAGACATTGTATGACTTCTTTTTTTTTGCCGTACGCGGACCTCTCACTGTCGTGGCCTCTCCCGTTGCGGAGCACAGGCTCCGGACGCGCAGGCTCAGCGGCCATGGCTCACGGGCCCAGCCGCTCCGCGGCACGTGGGATCTTCCCGGGCCGGGGCACAAACCCGCTTCCCCTGCATTGGCAGGCGGACTCTCAACCACTGCACCACCAGGGAAGCCCTGTATGACTTCTTGTCTTTGAAATTTGTTAAGGTGGTTTTTTTTGTTTGTTTGTTTGTTTTTTCTTTTTGTTTTTTTGCGATACGTGGGCCTCTCACTGCTGTGGCCTCTCCCGTTGCGGAGCACAGGCTCCAGACGCGCAGGCTCAGTAGCCATGGCTCACGGGCCCAGCCGCTCTGCGGCATGTGGGATCTTCCCGGACCGGGGCACGAACCCGCGTCCCCTGCATCGGCAGGCGGACTCTCAACCACTGCGCCACCAGGGAAGCCCCCTGTTAAGGTGTTTTATGGCCCAGAGTGTGGTCTGTTGTGGTGAATGAGCTTGAGAAAAATGTGTATTTTGTTGTTACTGGATGAAGTAATCTGGAGACGCCAACTATATCCTGTTGATTGGCGGTGGTGTTGAGTTTGACTATATCTTTACTGATTTTCTGCCCGCTGATTTTCAGTCTTTGTTCTCATTGCTTTTCAGTTTTGGAGGTTTCTATCTGAGATATTCTCAAGCTCAGAGATTATTTTCTTAGCCATGTTCAGTCTACTAATAAACCCATCAAAGGTATTCTTCATTTCTGTTACAGGATTTTTTTTTTTAATCTCTATCAGTTCTTTTTGGTTCTTTCTTAGGATTTCCATCTTTCTGCTTACATTGCCCATCTGTTCTTGCATGCTGTCTACTTAATCCATTAGAGCCCTTAGCATATTAATCATAGTTTTTTTGTTTGTTTTTGGCTGCATTGGGTCTTTGTTGCTGTGCACTGGCTTTCTCTAGTTGTGGCTAACAGGGGCTACTCTTTGTTGTGGTGAGCAGGCTTCTCATTGTGGTGGCTTCTCTTGTTGCAGAGCACGGGCTCTAGGCACGCGGACTACAGTAGTTGCAGCGCTTGGGCTCAGTAGTTGTGGCGTATGGGCTCTAGGGTGCACGGGCTTCAGTAGCTGTGGCGCATGGGCTCAGTAGTTGTGGCTCGCTGGCTCTAGAGCGCAGGCTCAGTAGTTGTGGTGCATGGGCTTAGTTGCTCCACGGCACGTGGGATCTTCCTGGACCAGGGATCAAACCCATGTCCCCTGCATTGGCAAGCAGATTCTTAACCACTGCACCACCAGGGAAGTCCCCAGACTTTCTTGTGTGAGCAACAATTAATGATTCTTGCTTGAGTCAATTATTACTCTCATTGCTAATGATAATTTTCTGATTTCATCATTCCCATACATTTATTAGTTTGCATTTTACTGTAAGGAAGAGATTTTCCTTTTCCTTATTTGTATCACGGTGGATTCATAGATTCTTATTTTATTCTGTGGGTTCTCGTCTGTTAGTATTATTATTTATTTTGATGCTCCAGTTGTCCCAGATTTGGCTGATGGGAGCTCTTTCAATCTGACTTCTGTGTCCAGTATCATCATTTTATTTTTAATTTCTACTTATTTAAATATTTATTTATTTATTTATTTGGCTGTGCTGGGTCTTAGTTGCAGCATGTAGCATCTTTGTTGTGGCATGCAGGATCTTTAGTTGTGGCATGCAGGGTCTCTTGGTCGCGGCATGTGGGATCTAGTTCCCTGACCAGGGATCGAACCCAAGCCTCCTACATTGGGAGTGCTGAGTCTTAGCCACTGGACCACCAGGGAAGTCCCAATTTTTACTTATTGATGCATTCTTTTCTGGATTATTAAAGTAACACTTTTTTTTTAGACAGTTTACTAAACTAATTTAAAATCAGAGAGAAGGCTATGAAAATACCTATAATCCTCTTGTCTTCTATATCTTAACGTATTTTCTTTCAGCCTTTTCTTTCATTGCATTTTTTAATTCTTTTTTTTACTGCATTTTTAAATGTAGTAGAGGTAGAACTAAACATAGAAATTTATATCTGAGTTTTGTTTTTTTAACCTGTCATTGAAATGTAAGCATTTCCTGAGCTACTAAAAACTCTTTGGAAACAGTGTGTCTCACAATTGATTTATCCTTGTGACCCACATGTGCCTGTGCTGCCTTGGCATGCACCCGCTGCCTCTGCTGCTGCTTCCCCCTCTGAAAGAAAACTCCAGTTCCCTCTCTCTTCCCCTCTTCCACATCCTGTTGTTGTTGTTTTTTTTTTTTTTTTTTTCCCTTTTCTTGTTCATCATGATCCTTGCCCATTCTCTTGTAGAGAATTTGAGGAGCCAACAAAAGGTCAGAGTGGTGGAAGCACAGAGAGAAGAGAGAAGAGTGTCCCCAGATATGAGGTAGAGCACCGTCCACTTGCTGGAGGTAGAGCAGTGGGGTGAGGGGGCACGGTTAGACAATAACTAGTTAACAATCAATAGATAATTTCATCAGGAGGTGAGGAATGCTATGAAGAAAAATAAAAGTGGGTGGGATGGAGAGAATTGTGGGGAGGTAGCTGCTATTCTAGATAGGTTGGTAGGGAAGGCATCTCTGGTGAGGTGATATTTGAACAGAGACCTGAGTGTTTTATAGGTGAGAAAGCTCAGGGAAGTAAAATGTGTTGGTTTACCAGGCAGATTTAGTATTAAATTCATTCCTTTGATTCAGAAGCCCACTGTAAATGGTACTTCTCTCTGTATGGAGTATATCTGAAAGTTTTTAGAAATGCTTTGAGCGGGATTCTTAACTATCAACTTGGCTATATTTCTACCCTTATCCCTTGCACTAAAATATTTCTAAGAAGTAAAACCTATGTAAGAGATTTTTTGTGTGTGCTTTGAATTTCAGTGGTGGTAGGGACAGAAATGCAAGTTTTCCTTTAAGGAGGTGTTGAGGATTGTTTTGGAACTCAGTCATTTCTTGACTCTAAAATCTAAAATCTAGTTTTTGGTGTCCTTAAGGTCTACTCAGAAAGGCAAACCCTCCCTTGAAAAAGTTGGAGCTGCTTCTGAGAGTCTGCCTGGAATGACGACAGAGGCCCAGGCTTCAGAATCTTCACTGGCAAAAGCCTCATCTGCTGAGAGTTCCCCAGGAAGCCAAACTTGGGAAGACAAGGGCATAGGGACCTGGTCTCTGACGGCCTGGGTTTCAGAGGCCCAGGCTTTGGAGGCCCAGGCTGCAAGGGCTCAGGCCTGGGAGACTCAAGCTTGTGAGGCTCAGAACAGGGCCAGCCAACCCAAGCCAACCTCTGTATCGGGGGTAGAAGCTGCCCCAGTCCTGAAACAGAGACTCTTAACCTGCGAAAGTTCAGGTGCCAGAGAAGGAAAAGAGTGAGGTTCTCTTTACTGGTCCAACAAGGTTGAGTACATCCTGGCCCAGGTGGGCTACTCCATGAGGCCAGGCAGTCCCTGGCGTTTTTGCTACCTGTGGCTTCACAGCGGAGATTGTAAGTCTGGGTACCAGGAATCACGGATCCACAAGGGGCTAGCAGGACAGAAGCCTGTCTGGGCTTCAAACTTTAAGATCTCTGGAATCTGTAGAGGCTAGAGACTTGGTGCTCTGAGCAGGGTAGGAGCCAGGTGCCTGAACATCAAGGATCATGAGAGGGGTAGAGGTGCAGGATATCTGAACATGAGGATGGTGGGGCTAGAAGCCGGGATCGGGGTGGGGGTGCACAGTAGGTATTTGGGTCTTCCAGGAACTGGGGACCAAAGAACTGGACACCTGGGACTGTGAGGGATGTGGAAATAGTTGATCCCTGATGCCGGTGGCCCTGAGGAGGTTACTGGTGGGGAACGTGTTTTCCTGGACCCATGAAGAAGTCCAGGCACTGAAAAGCCTGATGGTTCTAAGAGCTCCTCCTCGAATCCCCTGCACAGGCTGTTTTCTCATCATCTACATCTTCCTGCTGTTGTTGCTTGGGGTTCCTCTCCTCTTCCTGGAGATGGCAGCTGGTCAGAGGACTTGTCAGGGCAGCATTGGTGTGTGGAAGGTCATCAGCCCCTGGATTGGTGGTGTAGGGTATACCAGCTTCATGGTGAGGAGCCCTGGACTGCCCAGGCCTACCCTTTACACCCCCTCCCCATCCCAACCCTTGTCCTGGAATGGGTCCCATGACTTCACTTCCATGGGTCACGTTCCTTCAGTTCCCCAGTCCTCTGTCAAATCCCCTCCTTTTTCCTGTCCCCACTCTTCCTCCCCAGCCACCTCCTCCCTGGCCCCTAGGTATGCTTCATCAGTGGCTTGTACTTGAATGTGGTCAGTGCCTGGACCCTCTTCTACTTGGGTCAGTCCTTCCAGTTTCCCATTCCATGGGAGAAATGTCCTTTACTGAAGAACTCCAGTGGCTTTGGTGAGGGGGAAATGAAAGATGAGAAGGGGGAAAACAGAGGTGGAAGGGAATTTGGAAAAGGAGAAAGGAGCGAGGAGCGATAAAGAAGAGGAAGATAGGGGAAGGAAGAAGAAATGGGAGGGGGAAGGAGGAGGGGTAGTGGGGGAGGGGCTAAAGAGGGGAGGGGTAACCCTATCTAGCGGGTACGTCCAGAGCCAGGTCCCCTCAGATCCTGAATGTGCACGGACGACACCTTCCCTGTACTTCTGGTACTGGATGACTTTGAAGGCCACAGACAGAATTGAGGATGGTGGGCCACCAGTCTTCAGTCTGAGCCTGCCTTTATTCATGTCCTTGTGTATTCTTGGTGCCCTCATAATTAATGGGCTCAAGTCTACCGGGAAGGTGAGCCACCTTTTTTTGATTCCTTGACATTGTCAGATGCTTTAGCCCTCACCTAACATTGTTACTCTTTGATCTCCTAACTTCTCCCTCCATCTGACCTTTTACTCCCACTAGTCCCTGACCCCTGTCTTCTTACTCC
>RJWK010069617.1:0-11098 GCA_004363435.1 Platanista minor | reverse complement strand
ATTTATAGAACATGTAAAGAACGTATATACATATATGTGTATGTATATACATACACATATATGAATGCATATACATACATAATGGGTATGATGCATACTATATTTAAAATTTTTTAAATATAATAATGTATATTATATTTTAAAATATTAAGCCAAGAATAGTAAAAGAAATGTATATCTCCACTTAATTTGGGATTGACTAATGACTAATGTTAATCTCATAAGGATTCTGGTAAATAGAGATACAAATTATTTATCTTTTGAAGTCAGTGGGGTGGCCAAAATGCTGTCTTACTTGTATACTTTTTCTATTTCTGAGAGAGGATATGCACGGCAGAACGATAGACAGGTAAAGTGTGGGTAATGGAAACCTTGTTTTTCATGCAGAGACAGTGCAGTGTATTAGAGAGAACATGAATTTAAAATCAAGCTGACCTGGATTTCCATCCTCACTCACACTCCTGAACCACATCATTTACTTTCTCCATATGTTTCTTCATTTTTAAAATAGGTATAACATTACACAGTATCACAGACTTATTGTGAGGATTAATTATAATAACTACCAGTATGCTTCTTACATGGTGGAGTCTCAAAGAATGTTACTGCCATCTACCTTCTTCATAAATGTGTGAAAACAACAGTAATAATAGAAGTAAAGAGTGATATTTTGACTTCAGTTTGGAAGTATATTCCATAAGAATCGACTCCAGGAACTTACCATAGAAGCTTTTAAATAAGATGTTCCTGAGACCAGTGATCACAGAAAAGATAGCAAAGACTACTTACTTTTTAGAGATTTAAAAACAAAATTTCTATTTATATCATTTCCCTTCTAATGTTGAGATCTTTAGTGAACACTTCCAGTTCAATTTTATGTGAGTAGATAGCCACACTCAGCATTCCTCTTCATAATAATGCAAGAAAATATTTTGAAAAAAATATATATTTTTTTCTTCTGACATCATCTCTCAGAGTAACCCTTCTAATAAGTATATTTCTAAAAATAAACTAAAGCAGTCTAAATTTGACAGTGTCAGATGTCCAACGTAATGCAAAGAGCTCCCAGATGACTAACCAGATAAGTCTTTGTGAGTCTAACTTCTATATTCTGAGATAAATTTGCTTTCTAAATCATGGGATTAAAACCTAGTTTACTTTTCTGCGGAGAATAACATGAAGAAACCAAATGGACACAAAAATGGCCTGAGTCTGTTAACTTAAGGAAACACAGAAAGTCAAACTTAGTGTTGCAAAGCATGGTGGAGCTTAACATTTTGTCAGCAGAACTAAATCTCTCACCTGAATTCTAAATTGGCTTTGTACAGCCCCTATTCCACAATTATGGGTAAGATGATCATTTTCTAGCTCATCACTTATTCTTGGCCCTTGGCACAAATTATTTTACATTCTGCCCACTTTTCTGTCAGCAAAAGTTTGAACTTTTGCTTTCCAATGGGTCATCTGGCCAGTGAGCTCAAATGTTGTTATTCTCTAGACCTGACCTTGTAAATCTGCTTTACTTGAAGTGGGAGGCTTCAACTAGAAGTAAGATGGCTTTTTCCCATTCTTATTATTTCGGTGCTCACTCACGTGGAGGTTGTTTGTCCCTTGCAGAACTCCTGTCTGAAAGCTCTCTAGAAGCTGTGCTTAGTTAATATTCAACCCTTATTTCACTTCCAACTGGTTTACTCCTCTGTTATTTCTTTAGACCTTGAGTGTCAATCAGGATAACATTGAATGCCTTAAGAGGATAAGATAAAAACTCACTCTTCAGCTGAAATTACTGATATAGCCTTAAATTCAGTAGCTTAATAATAGCATTCAAAGAGATGGTCAGATGATCATGGTCATGATCAAAAGGAACGAACATGATACCAAATATTACAAACATTGGGTAGTTAGAACTTAAACAAATTAGTAGTATTTAAAGTAGAGGAAGCAAGATTTCTGAGGTTCTCAAACATTTTTTTCTGTCAGTGAAAGCTTTAATTTACCAGTGGGTAGATAACTAAATGTTAGTTACTTTCTATTTTGGTTTACTTAGATGAGGAACTGAAAAAAGATGCTGAAAATAATAAACAGAAAACATGACAGATTTCAGCTTGCGAACTCAAGTGCCTTGTATCAGGAAGTGCTAGTGATATGAAATCTGAGGCAGTTTTGTTTTATGACACCAAACTTTCTCCAATGAAAAAAAAAACATGGTATAAAACATAGGGTTTGGGGAATTGAAGAACAAAAGCTGTAGGATCCTTCATTATTTGGCTCTTCAATAGTGTCAGCAATGTGAAAGAATATATCCCATTTGCCCCAAGCTAAATGGGTTTCTGAGTGAACAAGGATGAATGTGAAATTTGATGTCACTCCAGGCACTTCTAGACTGTTACAATAGAAACTGAAAATATCTCAAAATCATCCCCTCCATTACAAAAGCACATTGCAGCCTCCAGAAAGAGATTATTTCAGCTGTTTTAAGGGCATACATATATAGTAGATTGGTAAAATAACAAATAATAACAGATGGAAAATTCTTTAACTACACTGATCCTATATAATACAGAGTGACTCCAAATATGTTCATATGAAGTTGAAGGAGAACTTCCATTTTTTATCTCTTTAACTTTTTCAGTCTATGAAAGAATGGAAATCAACAAAATTAGTTTGATGTGTTCTATAGAAATCTGTGGCTTCCTATGAAAATTCTTGATTATGACATTTTATGAATTTCATTAAATATAATAAACTATTAATTATATATAAAAGGACTGTGGTAGACAAGTTCCAAGGCCAAATAATGGCCTTTTAAAGATATCCATATCCGAATCCCTAGAATTTATGAATAAGTTACCTAACATGGCAAAGGGGAATTACAGATGGAATTAACTTTGTTAATTAGCTGATCTTAAAATAGGGAGATTATTTTGGATTATGTGAGTGGGCCCAGTGTAGTCCAAGGATCCTTAAAAGTGGAAGAGGGAGGTAGAAGTGGGGGTCAGATTACTATGATGTAAGAACCAAATCTGCTGTTGCAGGCTTTGAAGATAGAGGAAGGGAGCCATGAGCCAAGGAATGTCAACAGCCTCTGGAAGATAGAAAGGGCAAAGAACAATTCTCAAGAGCTTCTGGAAAGAAATTAGCCCTGTTGGCACCTTGTATTTAGCCCAGTGAGACTTACATCGGACTTCTTACCTACAGCATTGTAAAATAATAGATTTGTGTTGCTTTAAGCCACCAAGTTTATGGTAATTTGTTACAGCAAATTGTTACAGCAATAGGAAATGAATACTAAACAAGGAACCTATATGTGTTTGATTTTATTGTCATATGTTCACTTACAAAGAATAAACTAGGTTATATCTGAAACTAAATCTGAAATGAACCCAGGTTGTTTTGGGATGATGCTTACTTAATCAAATGTACCCTTTTGAGACATTCATCTATTCATTCTACCAGTCAGTTCATCTGTCAGTCATAAATTGATTGAACACCCAGGAAGGCACTCTGGATACAAAAATAAAATACATATGCACTGTAGCTAACTTCTTGGAAGTTAGAATTTTACCTTTCTTTCAACTATTGAGAAAATTGTTGTCACAAATATGCCCAAAATATTACAGATTTTAAAAATTAAAGTTAATGGCTTATGCTTACAAGGTGAGTACAGATTGGAAGGTTTTCCTGTCCATTCCCCTTCAAGCTGTCATTCAGTAATCCAGGCCCCTTCCATTCTATGGCTTCATCATCAGTGAGTTTTCAGTTCCAGCTATTGGGGATGGGAGAGAAAGAAAGCATGGAGGATGTCATGACTGATTTTCAGGGTCAGGCCTGGAAGTGACACACATAATTCTGGGCACATTCCATTAGCACAAGCATAATAGTGTGACCACAAATAAATGCAAGGAAGGCTAGGAAAAATAGTCATCCCATAGACCCAGGAAGAGAAATGGGGTTGAGGAGCATACAGTTGGTATTAGCTACTGTCTTCTCTTTTGAGGTGGATTCTCTACCTTTTTTTTTTTTTTTTGGATGGGGAATATATGCTCCTTATTGCAGAAAACTCAAATATAAGATCTACAGTAACATTCAGTCCTTTCCATTTATTAAATGACCCTAGAGCCTAAGACAAAATTTATCTACCTCACCTCCCTCCCAATAGCGGAAAAGGTAAAGCCTAACTACAATCAACACCCACATTTATATGGAAAAGAAATGAAGACAATCATGTCCACCTCTTACTGGCTATTTAAAATACTTGATACAATTTTTATGAGAGAAGTTATAGCTAGAACTTCAGATTAAAAAATATATTAACCTATAAGATGATGTTAAATATCACAGCTACTCTGGAGATAAACATGGTTATAGAGGCTTAAAATTTTTTCCACATGGACATTTAAAAAAACAGATTTCTTTCTACTTCTGTTAATTTATTTTAACTTGCTTTGTGGTACTGCAGGCTGATAGTATGAGTTCTATAATAGTCACATCACACAAATATCTATATACAAAACTTATTAATATTACAGGCAGTGTGTCAAGTCTAATATGAAATTAGCCTGGATAGGTGAGATCAGTGCAAACTGAGCTAACTAACCATATTTATGAAATTTATAAGATTAGAAATCTTTCTAAGAGAGTAACCTGATTCTGTCCTTTTCTAAGTTTATTCTGAACAAATGGAGCATGGAAAATCAAAGTTTTATTTAATTCAGTGGATAAGTTTTGCCAACATGTTTCTGGCTTTAGAAATCTCCTAAATGAAGTTTTGAATACTTGTATTATGATTATATTGTTACAGTGCTTCTTATCACAATATATTAATATTTGATAGTTTTCAATAATTATAGTTATTTATATATTTAATATTCCTGTTATATTTCATTTGTAACCCTCTTTTTTGTAAGGTAAATGGGAATATGTGTTCCTTGTAGAGGCAAATGAGATTGTGAAATGGTTTTTGAGGAGATATGGAAGCTGCTTGAAGTGGTTTTTTATCCCTTTAGGCCCAAGATCACATAGTAGGTGTCAGAGAAAAGAGTCAAACCCAAGTTTGTTTGTCTTTGATGCATATAGTGTTCTTTTTGTCATATCAAACTACCTGGGAAAAATCTTTAAACATTGGTTCTTGAAGAATAAAAAAATATTAAAAAACTTATTGAAAACCAGTGTTTCAGATTCCTATATACATTTACAATTTAAAATGTTCTCAACAAACCCTCAAATTAGAATGCCTCTGTTAATAACTCTCAAACCACACTTGAGATTAAACGTAAACCCTGAATATGTCTTAGCTCAACTGCCATTTTTTTTTTCTCTTTTTTGTCCAATTACCACAGCAAGTATGTTCCTGCCACAAAGGGCTTACTCCCTGCTCTCTCCATCTTGAAGGCTCATTGTCCAGAGTCTCATATGCCTACTTAATATTCATTTTCCCAGCTGACATCAGTTTCTCCCTGAAGAGACTTTACTTGACTTCCCTGAACATTGTTCTCTTTCCTCTTTTCACATTATTTAGCATGCAGGAAAAATTATCTGTCAATCTATTTATTTAATCATCTACCTACCTGCCAACCTACCTACGTATGCAATTTTCCCCACAACTAGGACATCAAACCCATGAGGGAAAATCTTTATTTTTTTCATCTATATCCCAAGCATCTAGAACAGTCAAAACATATTTGTTTAATGGAGGAAATTTGTACAGATGAAAAAATAGGGGTTGTATTAAAGCTCAGAAGTTCATTGAATGAATGACTATTGTGATAGCTATTTAATCCTATCTGACCCCAAATTCTTCTTTATTTACTATTTTACAGGCTTTTTAAAAGTTTAAGATTATTTTAAATAAAGCATATTGATTTTACATTTCTCTAAAAGGGATATGTTATGAATGTAGAAAGAAATGTTTTCCATATTGAGTAGGCTAGTGTTATGAACACACACACCACACACCCAAATCCATATTCACACCCACACACACAAATGGTATTATAGAGAAGATTTTGTGTTCTTTTGTTAGAGGATTAATGTTTGATTATAAAATGCATAGTGAGAAATTTTCTTTAAAATTTCATGTAAGACACATGTTAAAAAATAGTCATTTAGTAGAGTCCATCACTATGAATAAAAATTTCATATTGATAATGTGGTTGGTAAGTGGTATTGAACTTCAAAGAGGCTTGAAAACATGACAGATTAATACATTCATATAACGAAAATTCTCCTTCAGTGGTTCTATTTTTGTATCTCCTCTTGTTCTTACCATTTTTGTCATTTAAACTTTAAAGCTTCTTGTGGTATAGTGCCTCAGGATATGACTTTCTTTTTTATAAATAAATGATGCCCAGTCTAAAGTGACAAACTATTGGGTAAGTGAACATAGAGATGATAGACTGTTTTGACTTTTAAAAAAGATCGCAGCAAACAAAATATATGCTGATGAGAAAAAATTAGTTCTATAGAAAGTATAATTGCTCTAGAATAAAACCTGAAATTTAAAAAATATTTTTAGTTATCAAAATACTTACTACGTTTTGTCAAATAAAGTGATACGTACAATAAAAAATACTTTCTGACTGCATGTCACAAGAACTGCAAATGGCGATACTAGGAAAATAAAACTAATAATAACAATAATGTACAGTAATAATATCGGTATTTTACATAAAATGTGAATTAAGAGTTACATGACAATGGAAAATTGAGCAGATACTTGTTGGATTATAGGCAACCTCTGCCATTACTGTCGTTTTTTTGTTTGTTTGTTTTTTGTTTTTTAATGATTGCAGTGAAGATTTAGAGTGCTTTTGTAGGTTCTACCACCATGTCTTGGAATCATCTCATTTTAAATCATAGAAATAGCATGGTGAGGTCATAAAAATACAGAGCAGAGTATTTCTTTTTCATACAGGTTCTGGCTGAAGGCAATTCAATGGTATGCTGGAATTTTAGAAATATTTTCTAGTTTTCTCAAATCAATTACTCTTTTAACTAGAAAAGAAAACAGTTCAATTACTTTTAAACTATAGAGAATTTAATGTTCTTTCAAAATATATTAGCACTATCCATAATGGGTCTTCAGATTTCTTTCTGGCTGCAGTGTTCCGGATACTAAAACAGAATAGAGGGTGATATAGTCAACAAAAATTTAAAGAAGCACAATCCTCTTAGTAAAGATTGCTGAAAATATGTCTATATCAAGTATCTGTATATCAACTTATGTTTCTTTAATGGTATCTATTATTTCTTCTAACAGCTTTGTTTCAAATTGATCTCCAATAGTACTTTAGCTTCAAATTGTTTGTTCTCTTACTTTTTTCTGCTTTGACATGTGTTTTTTCCAAAACCACCAGGCAGTTAACTCAATTCTGACACTATCTACCTGGAGATAGCATCAGATCCCACAGGTTAAGGGCTCAATTCCACCAGATTACCATTTCATACACCAATTCCAAGTCCAAGTTCTCACCTGTGCTTTTGACCAACCAACTATAAAATCAGGGTTACCCATGAAACCTTCTTCAGATTCAATTAATTTGCTAGAGCAGCTCACAGAACTCAGAGAAACAGAGTACTTACTAGATTACCAGTTTATTATAAAATGACATAACCCAAGAAAAGTCAAATGGAAGAGATGCATAAGGCAAGGCATGCGAGAAAGAGCTTGGAGCTTCCTTGTTCTCTCTCTCCCAGTGTGTCATTCTTTCTGCTTATCCATGAATTCTAGGAGATTCTGTTTTGTTGTACTTTCATGTTTCTAGAAGCCATCTGTATTCCTTGGCTCATGGCCCCCTTTCTTTCTTCAAGGCAAGCACCAGCTGAGTCGTGTCATATCACGTCATTCTGACCTTATTAGGCACACCTGCATAATCCAGGATACGCTACCATTTTTAGGTCAGTCACTTAACAAATTTAATTTGATTTGCACACTTAAATCTCCTTTGCCATGTAAGGTAACATACCCCTATGTTCCAGAGATTTAGATGTGGACATCTCTAGAGGGCCATTGTCATGCCCACTGTAACATTGACAATGAGTGTTTGATAATAGGTCTACTTATCATATTACACTGTACTTTAGGGAGATGGTCTGAGCCAAACGATTTGAAGTTGATGAGGCAGGAAGTGTTATGTGTTTGACACCATTTACTTCAAAGTTGAAACAAAGAAATTAAAAAAATGGTTATAGCAAAATAAATTAGCCAATGTATTATTCTGAATTCCTAGATATTGGCTGCTATTTTTATTAATACTTGGATTTTTTACATCATTTTAAGTTTAAGTTATAAAATTCAGAGGAAGGTAGGAGATTTCCCACACACCATTTGCCCTCACACAGTAGATTAGAAAAAAAGGATTAGAAGGACAACAGACTTTTCTTAGATAAAATGCATGCCTGGGGCTTCCCTGGTGGTGCAGTGGTTGAGAGTCCGCCTGTAGATGCAGGGGACACGGGTTCGTGCCCTGGTCCAGGAAGATCTCACATGCTGCGGAGCGGTTGGGCCCGTGAGCCATGGCCGCTGAGCCTGCACGTCCGGAGCCTGTGTTCCACAACGGGAGAAGCCGCAAGAGTGAGAGGCCTGCGTACCGCAAAAAAAACAAAAACTAAAACTAAAATGCGTGCCTGAAGGCAGTGGAGCAAATATCTTTAAAGTACAAGTTAGAAGAATTCCTACACACAAAAGGAAAGTGATACCACATGAAAATCTATATTTTACAAAGTAATGAAGAACACCAAAAAAAGTAAAAATGTGTGTAAACACTAGACTTATTTTCCATATTTTAAACAATTTTAAGCTGATAATTGAAACTTTAAAGCTAATACAGCTGACCCTTGATAAATGCAGGGGTTAGTGATGCCCACTCTCTGTGCAGTCGAAAATCTGTGTATAATTTATAGCCAGCCCTCTGTATCTGTGGTTCAGCCTCTGCGAATTCAACCAACCCCAGATTGTGTAGTACTGTATTATTTACTACTGAAAAAAATCTGCATGTAAGTGGACCCACACAGTTCAAACCCATGTTTTTCAAGGGTCAACTGTATAGTGAAATTATATAATGGGATTTATAACATATAAGTATTATAAGTTTATGAGAATAATAGCACAAAGGCCGAGAATGAGATAACAAAAATATACTTTTATGAATTCATGAAGTGAATGATTCATGAAGTGATATGATATCACTTAAAGAATACTGTGACATATCATATATGTATACTCTAAACCTTAAAACACCACCAAATTATTAAAAAAAAAAAAGAGAGAGAGAGAGTTAGAGTTAATAAGTCAATTGCTCTTTCAGTGGAAGCCAAATAGAATTGGTTTGCTAAAGAAGAAAGCAGGACCTAAAATATCACCTCTTATAAAACTACAATTTAGTCAGGAAAATGATACAATACAGCAAAAAGCAATAAAGTTAAAACATGCTTTGTTGCCAATGTCTGCCTTAGAGTAGCAATCTGGAGATACTGAGCACAGACTTCAATTGTCCTCCCTTTTCAGAACTGAACCAGGCTCACTTTTTTTCTTAGATTAGGATCCACTGACATATACACCAGAACACCTCAGAACCAAGGAGCTCAACATGGAATCTTGGTTGGATTTCTTATGCCCTGTTTGTCATGTAGACACATTATTGCTATGTCATCAGCCACAATGACTAAAGCTTGTGAAGTCCTCATCAAAACCAGGTGTAAAGCATAAATTTGCAATTACCATAGTACTGACAAGTTTGCACAAAGTGCTTCCAAATGTGTTTCAGATCCAGTGCACTGTCATTCAGTATATTTGTGCATGGCCAGAAGTCAGTGCCATGCAGGTCAGCTCCACTTCAGCAAAATAGCTTAGGCTAATTGCAGGCCTGCTGGAATGAACCTTCACTTCATAGTCCACTCGACTGACCCATGGACAAAGGCTTCTTACGACAAAAACTTGCTCTTGATTTGACAGCCTTAGAACATCATGTAATCACTTGTACAATCCAAATGCATGTACAGATACCTAACATTTGCAATAACTAATGACTTGAAGTTAAAAACAGACAGCTAGGCATTAAAAAGACCAACACAAACTTTATGAAATGTGTTTTTATTGTAACTTTACAATTTTTTTGTTTTCCAAATCTAAAGTTTTCAGCACTTTTTAATATACATTTTCTGTGTAATTAAGAACTGTAATCAATCTATTATTAATCACATTTAAATCTGCTTCAGGTCACTCCCCCTCCATATAAATAATATCTTGAGAGAATTTTGACTAATCTTCCAATACACTTGATCATCAACACCAGTATTATCATGTGATTTCTTTTGCTTTTCTACCATTAATTTTATTTGTGATCCCTACATTCACTATGTAATACTGCTATGTAACTTGACATAATTACAGTACTTTTATTTCATCTCATCCAACCAAATCTTCTGTTCCATCTACAATACATTATTTTTCATAAGGGTATAGTTTAGAGGTTATGACAACTATTCCAGGATTCCAAAGACTTGAACATACAACCAAATTCCTTGTCTAAAATTACATGATTTAATAGGTATTTTTTCCAGTCAGAAGGACCCCGTGCCAGGGACTTCTATTTCCCATAGAAAGTTCTCTAGTCCAGTTTAACATTTGTCTTAATATCCATTTGTTTCACTACAGGTAAAGACTGGTTAGCATTCAGCTGTAGCACAAGAATTGTCCAAGAAGATGGCGGAAGAGTAAGACACAGAGATCACCTTCCTCCCCACAGATACATCAGAAATACATCTACACGTGGAACAGCGCCTACAGAACACCTACTGAACGCTGGCAGAAGACTCAGACCTCCCAAAAGGCAAGAAACTCCCCACGTACCTGGGTCGGCCAAAAGAAAAAAGAATAAACAGAGACAAAAGAATAGGGACGGGGCGGAGAGACAAGATGGCGGAAGAGTAAGACACGGAGATTACCTTCTTCCCCACAGATACACCAGAAATACAGCTACACGTGGAACAACTCCTGCAGAACACCTACTGAACGCTGGCAGAAGACCTCAGACCTCCCAAAAGGCAAGAAACTCCACACTTACCTGGGTAGGGCAAACAAAAAAACCCTAAAAACAGA
>RJWK010069616.1:0-11099 GCA_004363435.1 Platanista minor | reverse complement strand
TTTTTAAAATGCTTCTGGGACAACTAGATATCCAAATGCAAAAGAATGAAGTTGGGTCCCTGCCTCATATCATATCATACACAGAAATTACTCAAAATGTATCAACGACCTAAAACTCTTTTTTTTCCACGGTACGTGGGCCTCTCACTGCTGGGGCCTCTCTCGTTGCGGAGCACAGGCTCCGGACGCGCAGGCCCAGCGGCCATGGCTCACAGGCCAAGCTGCTCCCCGGCATGTGGGATCTTCCGGGACCAGGGCACGAACCCGTGTCCCCTGCATCGGGAGGCGGACTCTCAACCACTGCGCCACCAGGGAAGCCCGACCTAAAACTCTTAGAAGAAACTTTAGGGATAAATCTTAAAGACCTTGGATTTAGAAATGAATTCCTATATATAACGACAAAAGTATGAACAACAAAAGAAAAAATTGATTGGACTTTGTCAAAATGTTTAAAGTTTGTGCCTCAAAGTACATTATCAAGAAAGTGAAAAAACAACATAGAGAATACGAAAAAATATTTGCAAATTATGTATCTGATAGCTGTCTAGTATCCAGAATAGATAAAGAACTCTTAAGAGCTCAATAACAAAAAGACAAACAACTCAAAAAGTGGGCAAAAGACTTGAATAGACATTTCTCCAGAGAATATATACAGATGAGCAACAACAAACACATGAAAGGATGGTCAACGTCATTAGTCATTAGGGAAATATAAACCACAATGAGATACCACTTCACACCCACTAGGATGGTTATTAAAAGAAAAAAACCCCAGAAAATCAGTGTCAGTGAAGGTATGGAAAAACTGGAACCCAAAACAATTTAGTGGCTCCTCAGAAAGTTAATTAGAGCTACAATATAAACAAGCAATTCCACTACAAATTTGGATATATATGTTTGGTATAGATCCAAAATAACTGAAAACAAATACTGAAACAAATATATGTACACACATGTTCATAACAGCACTAGTTCACACCACACAAAATGCAGAACCCCAAATGTTCTTCAATGGATGAATGCATAAAAAATTGTGACATATGTAGACAATGAAATATTATTGAGCCATATAGAGGAAGGAAGTACTGACACCTGCTACAACAAGGATGAACCTAGGAAACATTATGCTAAGCCAAAGAAGCCAGACAAAATATCACATCTTGTATGATTCCATTTATATGAAATATCCAGAATAAGTAAATCCATAGAAACAGAAGGCAGATTGGTAGTTGCCAGGGACTGGGAGGCACAGGGAAATGGAGGTTAACTGCTTTCTTTTGGGGGTGATGAAAATATTTTAGAACTACAAAGAGATGGTGGTTGCACAACACTGTAAGTGTACTAAATTCCACTAAATTATTCACTTTAAAATGGTTAATTTTATCTTATATGCATTTCACCTCAATTAAAAAGAAAAAGTAAACCAGATAAACCAATTCTTAAATTTTTAAAATTTATTCAAAAGACAAAGCTACCTGAAGGTAGAAATCAAGTCTCACACATCTTTATGTGCCCTCACCCCCTTGATCTTTAGCACAACCTGCCACATGAAGATAATGAATGGTATTTACCTGGATGAATAAATAATCTGAAGAAAAGCTGTATATAAACTTTGGAGACTTAGAAGTGCCATAATACCTTCCTTACTTTCATCCATCCCTTTAATTTGTTTGTTTAAATGTTTCATTAGATTTTCTTTTTCCAACCAAAGCAATACTCCCTAGTTGCTACTAGCCAACAACACAGGTAAACAAAGAATTTACACCATCTGCTCACCCCACACCCCAATCCTGCAGCCTCTGTACTCTCACAAACACAGGTTCCCGGTATTAACAGATTAACAATCTTGTGTGTATCTTATACTGTCCCCTTCATGCTTGTTCAAATATCCCCCGAATGATGCATGCAACTCATCTTTCAGTTATAATCTTGGTATTAGTATTCCGAGAGTGAATTACTCCTGTGTGCTTTTATTCCTTCATCTCCTCCCCGAGATGATGGGGGCCAAGAGAAAATGATTAGGAGGCATCTTCCCAGGTCACAGGCATGACATTTCAACTGCTCCATGCATTGTCTATTTATGCAAAGTGCGAGTTTGATTTGAAACTTTAAATGAGAAAGCTTAAGTAGGTGAGACATTTGGCAACAACCATTCTCCCACCCCTAATATATGCTCTTCGTTGTTTTATAACCATCCCGCCTTCTGAGCAGAGACCGTCTGCCTCCCAACGTGGATTTTATCCAGGATTATTCTGACTTTTCTCAATTCACAGGTAGCATTTCATCACCTCCTAATATTTACTTATTTATAATCAGCCCTCTCTATCCACAGGTTTTGCATCTGCGGATTCAACTAACCACTGATGTAAAGTATTTGGGGGAAAAAAAAGTCCAGAAAGTTCCAAACAGCAAAACTTTAATTTTCCATAAGCCGGCAACTATGTACATTGTATTAGGTATTATAATTAATCTTATAGTAGAGATTGTTTAAAGTATACCAGAGGATATGCATAGGTTATATGCAAACACTACACCACTTTATACAAGGGACTTGAACATCCATGGATTTTGGTATCTGCTGGGGTCCTGGAACCAATCCCCATGGATATCGAGGGACATCTGTATTTACTTATTTTGCTGTCTGCCCCTCCCCCCAGTAGCATGTTACCTCTATAGGGCAGAGATTTTGGTCCGTTCTGTTCATTGACATATTCCCAGCACCTAGAATACTGCCTGGCACATATCAGGTGATCATATAAGGACATATCATAAAAGAATATTCATATATAAAAAATTCTACAAGATCTCCCCTTTTAGGACCTCTTGTAAAGGTCACTTCCCTCTAGAAAAAGTTAAGGGTATAAATCTGGAATATTCCCTCTTCTCTCCTCTCCTTCCTGGTTCCCCAGGAAGATTACAGCTAAATAAGGGAGAGTGGAAAGTTGACCAATTCAAAAGGTTCTAGCTTGCCTAAAGCTACCAGTTTCTCACCTCTCTGCATCCCCAGTGAAGTTTAGAGATAATAGACCCTCCCTGTGTATCATCCTAAGAGACTTGATAAGCCCCTCTACATAATCTTGCTGGGTCTTTAGTCCAACCTTTGGGAGAGACAGCGAATGAGGTATCACCCTGTCACAGAAAGACATCTGGGAGGCTTCCAACTGACGTGAAGGAACTGATGTCAGAATCCACAGCTGCAACTGCTCAGAACTGTCGTTGATGCCAGCAAGAAGCATCCCAGCTCCCTCATGAGGCCATGTTTAAAAACCCTAATTCAGTGTCCTATTTTTCTACCACAGCAGGCATGTCCCCCCAAACCTATTTTGCGACCAACAGAGTACAAAAGCAGAGGCTCAAGATTTTTTCAAGAAGTACTGGTTGCTTGGCAATTTTGTTGAATGTCTTTCAATTTGGGTTTGTCTGGTGTTTTCCCACGATCAGACTGAGGTTAGGCATTTCTGACAAAAATACCTAAGTGATATTTTTCCACAGAAATGAAGTTGTGTCCTCAGCACAATACTCTTTGAAAGTATCAAGGTCATAAAAGGCGCACACACACACACACACACACACACACACACACACTCTAAAACAAGTGATTTTCTACTTGTACCGTATAACTTTCACACCATCAAGCCATACTCAATATTTCCGTAGTATTTGTGAAGTTGAAATCAAGTCATTGTCAATTGTGGGTGGTAAAAAAATAAAGGACTTCCAACAAACCCCCGTCTAGTACATCTCATTCATTCAGTAAATATGTATTGGAAACCTGAGCATCAGGCACTGCAGAGCAATGGGGAGTGACTCATTTCCAGTCCTCCTTTTACAACACAGAGTAAGTGAACTCTCTTTGATGAGCCTGGACCCCACCCCATGACTCATTGGGTGGTCTAGTTTAGTTTCCACCCACAGAATGTGTATACAGCCATGGACATGCAGAAAGCAAAGGTTAGGATCAATGTGAGAGACATTTTAAAGGAATGAGAAAAAGATAATTCATCGGATATGGAAGTATTTAAAAGGAAAGAATCATGGAGTCCATTCTCTGTTCCTGTTTCTAAGTACCAAGGCCAGAGCTTTAGGTCTTACACGTCAAGGAGGCCTTTTTCACCAACTGTCTTAATCCATTCAGGCTGCTATAACAAAACTAACATAGACTGGGTATCTTATAAACAGGAGAAATGTATATCTCACAGTTCTGGAGGCTGGAAGTCTGGCATCAGGGTGCTGGCATGGTCAGGTTCTATGTCCGCTGAGAGCCTGCTTCCATAAACAGCTATCTTCCCAATGTAACCTCACGCGGTGGAAGGGGTGGGGAGCTTTCTCAGGCCTCTCTTATAAGGGCATTAATCCCACTCATTGGGGCTCTGCCCTTATGACCTAATCACCTCCTAAAGGCCCCACCTCCTAATACCATCATCCTGGGGTTAGAATTTCAACACAGGAATTTTGAAAAAATCAGACCACAGCACTGACCAACCTCAGTCCCTATTTCCTCTTCTAGTAAATTAAATCCTGGGCTCATCCTTACAGGTGGAAATGAAAAACAGGAATGATTTGGGTCCAACCTGACATGAACTTGACTTCTGAGGTTCCAGACTGCTATAGGGGAATGGAATTAGGAACACATCAGCTTTGGGAACAGACCCAAGGACCCAGGGAAAGTTTTCAGACCCCACCTCTCTTTATAGGTATAATGAGATAACCATGGTGTTTCAGAGGCCGCTGACCACAGCCCTGGGTGTCCGCTTCTCTCACTGCCCCCCCACCAGGCTGTTCAGGCAGCTGTGCTGGAAAGGTGATGAGTCAGCGGCACTCAGAGCCACCTTCCCTGAATGTTCAGAGGAGCTGTTTTTCATTTAGTCCCTTAAATGTCTCTCAGCATGAGTGAGATGCAGCCAACTATCTTGTTGCCCAGCACGTCAGGAAAGGCAGCTGTCCCACATCAGCTCAGCCCATATTTTTAATTGCTTAATAGTAGTGAGTGGGCTTCCCTCCTCCTCCCCCCCAGCAAAGCAGCGTTGGGGGCTTTGACATTCAGGGCCTGGCGTGTGGGCAGGAAACGCAGATGAGGCTGGGAAAATGTCAACCTCCTACAGCTCTTCTCCCAATTAATCACAGCACCATATGACAGGGTACACCTCCGAGGAGGAACACTGGGCTGGCAGTGGGGAGAGTTCGCTCCAGCTCCAGCCCCGCTACCAAATTAGCCGCGTGAGCAGCTCACCCTCCGGGAGCCTCGAGTTCCTATTTGTTTGAAACTTTTTAAAGGGAATGGGAATTGGGGGCTTCCCTGGTGGCACAGTGGTTGAGAGTCCGCCTGCCGATGCAGGGGACACACGCGTTCGTGCCCCAGTCCCGGAGGATCCCACAGGCCGCGGAGCGGCTGGGCCCGTGAGCCATGGCCGCTGGGCCTGCGCGCGTCCGGAGCCTGTGCTCTGCAATGGGAGAGGCCACAACAGTGAGAGGCCCGCGTACCGCAAAAAAAAAAAAAAAAAAAAGGAATGGGAATTGGAGAAAAGGATCTTTAGGGGATGGTCCCATGGGCTAGTGATTTAGAGCTCCGACTCGGGATTCAGACCCCCTGGATCCACGTCTGACTCCACCACCTGCCAATAATGGGATCCCAAGTCAGTGATTTGCGTTATCTGGGCCACAGTTCCCCCAGCTACAAAACGAGCATCATAGTAGGACCCACACAGCAAGGAGGTTGGAAGAACTGAGAACTGAGCGTAGCATGAAGTGTGCACTTCATCAATGTTAGTTGCTATTATTATTCCGATTCTAGTCATCTAAGTCAACTGACTGTATTTAAAGTTACAAGGGAAGTATTTTCAAAGATGAATACAACGTGGAATTTGCCCCCCAGATACTCAGTCTTACGGGGAAGACAAACATATGCTTAAAACGTGTGAGGGCTGGAGGAGGTGGGCTGCCTGTAAGAGGTAGTGCCACGTGCCGGGGGCTGTGCCGAGGGCGTGGCAGGCATTCTCTGGCTTGACCCTCACAGCCGCCCAAATGAGGTCAAACCCGTTTTATAAAATGGGGAGCAATCTCAGAGAAGCTACATAATTTACCTTAGATCACACAGCTTCTATGTGTCAAAGACACAGGATTCAAAGTCAAGTCTTAAGTCACTGCTCTTCAACTCTGCGTCTTTGAGGAGCTGGGTGGGCACTTGGGGAACGCTTCACAGAGGAAGTAGCATCTGAGCAGACAAAGCCTCCACATTTTTTTATTATGGAAAGGCACGATTTCTGGGGCATGTCCCAGGAATGCTTCTTAGCTAGATAGGTAAGTTCTCTGTAACATCTCTGAGCCCCAGTTTCTTCAGTTTCTGAATAATAATCGTGCCCACCACAGAGCCCATGGGAGGAGTAAGTGAGCTTTTACTTGCAAAACTCTTAACAGTTCTGGAACACGGCAAGCACTTAATAGATGTGAATTTGCCATCACTGTTGTGTCATCTTTATCATCATCGTTGTCATCATCTGTGCTCAGTTCCCCTTCAGCTGACAGGACCACCCACTGATAAAAAGGGAACCTCAGTTTTCACAAGGGCTCTCAAGACCATTTCCCAGCCTGAAATGGACAATCAGTCGTTTGTTCCTCAGGTTAAGAATCTGTCCTATGCCTAGGTCTTCCTGTAAACATGAGAGCCACCAAGAGGAATGCATCACACATGCAATCCTTAGTGCTTTGAGAAAGGAGTCCATGCCCTGGGAAGGCTGGACTAGGAGAGTGAGGCAGAAGCAGACAAGAGAAAGGCCCCTACAAATGGGGACTACTAAAAACTAGGGAGGGGGTAGAGCTAGATGCTGCCTCCTTCGAAATTCCGCCAAGGGCTCCCTTGGTTAGAAAATCTGCCAAGAGGCTGAGCCCCCTCCCCGCCCCCGCCCAGCCTCCGGCAGGGATGATACATGAGCTGGGCCCTCATTAGCATGTGCCACCAGAGTACAGAGGGGTGAGTGATGGCTCCCCCAGAACAGAGGCGTGTTTGATGTAGGCCTGTCAGCCCCACCATCCTTCACCGGGACCTGGGGCCAAGATTCATATCCTTTGTCAGAGGCTCATCTAACACCCTGAGCTGGCCTCCACTGGGGTCTAATTTGTATACCCTCTCCCTGAGAATGGCAGGCAGTCTTTCAGGGCCCGGAAATGGGGGGAGGAGGGGGGACACGCAGCAATGGCCCATTTTTCCGGGGAATATCTTAGGCGCTGGAGTCAGGATAAACGAAGAAGAGGGGAAACGGAGAGAAGGACTCAGAAGGAATGCATTAACCACAGCTTTTTAACCCTTAGATCACCTGCCCTCCCTCCCCCAGCCCTACCTCAGGTTTTCCAGGGAATATCACTTGGAATAATGGTATATTATTCAGTATCAGCTCAAGATACTAGTCTGTCACAATAAGCAGCTACTCACCAAGAGACAACTATGCCATGACATGCCAAGATCAGATTCATACGAGAAGTAACAGCCTCAGATCAAGATGAAGCAGTTTGACTATTTTAGTTGGAAGCCTCATTGTCTTTCACTTGGGTTGCCATGTCTTTAAGTGAATTTGTGAAGTACCTATGATGTGCTGGGCAGAGGGCTGGGTGTTGGGAGACAGGCAAAGCTGTGGCCAAGTGTCTGCTCCAGGAGCTCTCAGTCTGGACCCGGTGAGTATAAGACTGCCAAGGACAGAACCTAGGTCTTGGGGTGGCTCACTCTGCCCTGTGGCTTCCACAGTGCCCGACACACAGTAGGTCCTCAATGGCGCCTCTTCAGTGCTAAATTTCAGTAACATTTTTTCCCACAGAAATGACGCAGACACCAACAGGAATAAAGTCTTATATTCTTTCCTCTCATTTAATTCATGGCAGGGGAAGAGTGCTTTCCTCATTTTCCATTAAGCTTGGACAGCAAAGATGCAACAAAAATTGACACCACACACTCAGGCAACTTCACCATGCATTCTGTGTAATAGTGATGGAAAGAATTCTGGGCTGGAGGCCACGAGTTAATGCTGGCTCTGCCCTAAGGTCCCCGTGAAGGTCCCTAAGGTAACTGGGAACCCCCTGGACCACTCTGAGCCTGGTCCATGTAGGACCAGCTCTTCTGCCTGATCTATCAGAATGCAAGGCAGAAGGGCTCAAAGATGCTTTCATGTGGGGGTCTCTTAGCTGGGTCTGTGGGTTCTGCTCTCAAAGCCTAAAGCTGAGGAAACAAAATGGTGGGCCAGGATGTAGCAGTTTGGCCCCCATGAGGTATTAAAGAAAATGGAATTTCCAACATTGAAAAATTCGGAGAAGTTTTTACGTTTTAAACTCTGTATTTCCAGCTGCTCTTGAAAAATCGAAGATCTGACAACACCAGAGCAGAAGCTCAGCATGAAAGCAGTCTTTTGTAGTTGAAGTATGGCTACATCCTTTAGACTGGGCCTGTGCTCTGCAGGTCACCACAGTTCTCACTGCAATCAGCTTTCCTGTTTTAAGCCATCCCCTGGACCCTGCAGGCATCTGAATGGGTAATAAGCCTGAGCAGGTTAACCTGTGGTGCAAGACAGCACGAGCCCAACACTACCTAGGAATTTACACTTATAGGCACAAGTTGACCCCCAAGAATTCAGAGGAAAGGGAGTTCTAGAATGTTGGGAAGGGCAGGGGGGTGGTCAAGGAAAGGAGGGAGAGGTGTGTGTGGTCCTACTTGGTGTCCATGTATAAGTCCTTCTGGCCAGACTGGGGGCCTGTGCAGGGGAGCTGGTGGGAGGACTAGGCTAGGAATGGGAAGTTGAGCCCATAATGTGGAACAAAGGACATGAATGCCAAGTAATATTATTCTCAGCCTTTCATGCCAAGAGCTCCAGATATAATGTGGGGTTTAGGTGCTAAGGCTGCCAGGCTCACCCTACACACACTGCCACCCCACCTTCATGACAAGAGACAAGGTAGGAGGCTCGGCCTTGGGAAATACACAGCTAAGTACGAAGTTCTGAAAACCACCCTCCAGCTTCACAAACTCCTCACTCTGTAGGTTTCCTAAACCAGCCAGAGGCATCCCACCAAGACCCAGTGGCAGCAGGGGGCAAACTTCTAGGGTGAATCCTCCCAAAGCACTTCAGGGGAAAGAATAGGAGAAAGAGAGAAGGGGAAAAAATCCTCCTTTCAGCTTCATTAGAGCTCTTGCTTAACTGAGCTAAAAATAAAACTAATCGCTTTTGCTATTCTAATGTGAAAAATCAGTTTTTAAAGGATAAAGATTCTCTCCTTGGCTGGAGAAATCATTGAATCGGGAGTAGACTGTCTGCCAATGAATTATGAATATAGTAATCAAGTCTTCTTGGAAGGCCAAAGTCTTGGTTACAAATGGGCACTATAATTAGAAATATGCTGAAACTGCCTAAAGCAGACCACCCCTCCCTGCAACTTTGTCTTTTTTTAAAGAGGGAAGAGGCATGGACTGCTCCCTTCCAGGTATCTGGCTTGTCCTCAAGCAATTCCTGGTTCTCAGCATTGAAGGAGACAGCTACACAGAAGGATATAGGAACGCCACCTGCCTACCACCACTGAAAAGCCCCACCAACCTCCCCCAACAGTAGCTGTGAACATGCTTCAATTATCTTCATTCACGACCTGGAATTCCACAAATTAAACATATTCCAGGACAGCAATAAGCCTCTTTTCAAATCCAAGAGAGCAGGGCTCAGTCATCTACACCTTAGTGGGTTATCAGTTCGATTCAGTCCTTTCATTTGAACAAATAGTTGAGCCGAGATTGGGAGCTGCAGGAGATGGGCATGCATGTCAGGGAGGAGAGACAGACAACACTGAGAGGTGGGGTTCAAGGTAGAAGGAGGATGAGTAGGGCTGCCTCCTACCTCCAAGCCCTCAACCAGGAAGGAGAAGAGGTACCGCCACAAAACTTAGACACAGAGAAAAGCCAATCGAGATCAACAGAGCCAATAATAACAATAACATCCCCTCAAAAATGTATCACAATTGAGAAGGCGTTACCTTACCTCATTTTCTTGAGGATAGAAGCAAAAAAAAGGTGGCTGGGAGTTGCTATCTTCCCTCAAATCCTTTACCTTTGGCTTGGCCTCTAGAGATGGGATCAGTTCTAACCAGAAAGCTCCCTGAACAGGAGCTGCTTCCAAGAGCTTACTTATCCTAGCCCTGGAGCGGCCAGTTGGGGGAGGGAGGTCAGGGCTCTGCTTTTCTCTGAGCCCGGGATTGAAGGTACGCCCAACTCCTCACTCCCTCTGCGCCTTGCTAAGTACAAGCATATGGGCTTAATCGGTGGTTCTCAGCCCTGATTACACATTAGATTCACCTGGGAGATTTTTCAACGTTGATGCCCAAGTCATATCCCAGACCAATTAAATGTAATATCAAGGAGTGGCTCCAGGCATCACTGTTTGTTAAAGATTTCCACTGATTCTAATATGCAGTCATGGCTGAGAACCACTGACTTTTTTAATAACCATTTATTTCTTTCCTTTTATTTTTTTTAGACTTTTTATTTTATATTGGAGCCGAGTTGATTAACAATCTTGTGATAGTTTCAGGTGTACAGCAGAGTGACTCAGTTACATGTATACATGTATCTATTCTTTTTCGAATTCTCTTCCCATCTAGGCCATTACATATTACTGAGCAGAGTTCCCTGTGCTATACAGTAGGTCCTTGTTGGTTATCTGTTTTAAATGTAGCAGTGGGTACGTGTCAATCCCAAACTCTCTAACTATCCCTTCCCCCCCTGGTAACCATAAGTTCATTCTCTAAGTCTGTGAGTCTGTTCTGTATAACCATTTTTTTAAATTGAAGTATAGTTAATTTATAATGTTGTGTTAGTTTCAGGTATATAGCAAAGTGATTCAGTTATATATACAATATATATTCTTTCTCAGATTCTTTCCCATTATAGGTTATTACAAGATATTGAATATAGTTCCCTGTGCTATACAGTAGGTCCTTGTTGGTTATCTATTTTATATATAGTAGTGTGTCTATATTAATTCCAAACTTGTGTCTATGTTAATTCCAAACTCCTAATTTGTCTCTCTCCCCTCCCCCCCATCCCCTTTGGTAACCATAAATTTGTTTTCTATATC
>RJWK010069615.1:0-11099 GCA_004363435.1 Platanista minor | reverse complement strand
GTATTTTAACTTAATATCTTGCATGGTTTTCTGTATCAGTATATATAGCTCTGATTATGTTAAATGTATATGTAGAATTCCAGTGTGTTGTACATTGTGCCATAATTTGTTAATTCCTTATTGAAAATATTTAGTTGATTTCTGATTTTTTTATGAATACAGAAATTATACATATGAATACAAAAAGTTCTTCAGTAAACTTCTTGATACATATTTACCTTTTGTACTTGTGTTAGTATTTAGTAGGGTAAATATTTCTGTGTCTCATGATACAAACATAAAAAAACACTCTAAATAGGTACCAATTTGCATATCCTTCAAAGAAGTATTATCAGTCTTTTAATCTATCTAGTAGCCAAAGTTTGTATATTAATTTGTAGTCCTTGTTGAATTCAAGTGGCTCAGTGAATTTTGACAAAGTGAGTACTCCCATGTGAGCAGCCTCTAGATCAAGAAACCCGAACCACAGAAATACCCTTGGTGACCCTTTAGTCACTAAAACTGCTCTTCATCTCAACTTAATATTTTTCTGTGTTCTTACTTTTTCACTTACTCCATCTGTCAAGGCCTGGAAGAAGTTTATTAGAAACCTTTATTGATGGATGATTTTATGTCTGTTTCTCCTTTGTAGTATTAAATGTGTAATATGCACATATTTAAAGTTTTAACAGTTTCATTTTCTTACAGAAAACTACACACATTTGAAGTGTGTAATTTGATATGTTTTGAAATATGTATCCTCACCCTTGGGATCCACAATTAAGATAACCAGCATACCTATCACTGCCCATAATTTCCTTGTGCACCTTTGTAACCCCTTCCTGTCACCAAGCAACCACCGATCTGCTCTTTCACTATAGATTAGTATACCTTTTCTAGAATTTTATGTTAATGGAATTATACACTGTGTTTTCATTTCTGTTTGGTTTCTTTTACTAAGCATAATTATTTTCAGATTCATCCATGCTGTTGTGCATATTAATAGTTCATTCTTTTTATTGCCCAGAAGTATTCCATTGTAGAAACCCTAGTTTGTCTATCCATTCATCTGTTAATGGATACTTGGGTTGTTTCCAGTTTGGAGCTATTACAAATAAGCCATGAACATTTGTGTACAAGTCTTTGGGCTTTTACTTTAGGTGGTAAGTACCTAGTTGTGGAATGGCTAGATCATATGGGAGGTGTATGTTTAAGGTTTTAAGACATTGTTACTGTTTTCCAAAGTGGTTAAACCATTTGGCATTAACATGAACTGCGTGAGGGTTACTGTTGCTTCATATCCTTGCTGGATCAGTTTGCTAGGGCTGCCATAGCCAAATACCATAGACTGAGGGACTTACACAACAGAAACTAATTTTCTCGTGGCTCTTGAGGGTGGAAGTGCAAGATCAAGGTGTTGGCAGGGTTGCTTTCTCCTGAGGTCTTTCTCCTTGGCTTGTAAATGGCTGCTCTGTGTTGCCTCTTCACATGGTCTTTTCTTTGTAGCCTTTTTTTGTGTCTAAATTTCCTCTTCTTATAAGGACACAGGTCAGATTGGATTAGAGCCCACCCTAACCTCATTTTTAACTTAATCATCTCATTAAAGACCCATGTATTCTGAGGTACTGGGAGTTAGGGCTTCAGCTTATGAAGTTTGGGACACACAGTTCAGGCCATAACACTTGCCAACAGTTGGTATGATGAATTGTTGTGATTTTAGCCTTTCGAAGAGATGTGTAGTGGTAGCAGTCTGCATTTCTCTAATGACTAATAATGTTGAGCATATTTTTATCTGCTTATTGCCATCCATATATCTTCTTTGGTAAAGTATCTGTTAAAATTTCATGCCCACTTTTAAATTGGGGTTGTTTGGTTTCTTACTGTTGAGTACTGAGAAATGTTTATTTTGGATACAAGTTCTTTATCACATACATGCTTTGAAAATATTTTCTCCCAGTCTCTGGCTTGTCTTCTTGTAACAGTATCTTCTAATGAGCAGAAGTTTTAAATTTTGATGAAGTCTCTTTTATTAATTTATTCTTTTATGAATTGTGCTTTTGATATTGTATTTTAGAGATCTTTGCCAAATCCAGGAACACAAAGATTTTCTTATGTGTTTTCATCCAGAAGTTTTATAGTTTTAGGTTTTACATCTAGGTCTATGACCCACTTTAAGTTACTTATTGTATATAATATGAAGTATGGATCAGTTCTTTTTTTTTTTTTTTTTTGTATCAACATCCAATTGTTCTAGTATCATTTGTTGACAAGGTTATTCTTTACTGAATTACCTTTGCACCTTTGTTGAAAATCAGTTGACCATAAATGTGTGATTCTGTTTCTGAGCTCTGTTCTGTTCCATTGATCTTTTTGTGTATATTCATGCCAATACCACACTTTCTTACTACTGTAACTTTAAAAATTAGTCTTGAAGCCATGTACTGTAAGTCCTCAAATATTCTTCTTCCTGAAGCTGTTTTGGCTCTTCTTGGTCTTTTGCATTTTCACATGCATTTTGGAGTCAGTTTATAAATTTCTACAAAACAGCGTGTGAGGGTTTTTTTTTTTTTTTTTTTTTTGCGGTACGTGGGCCTCTCACTGCTGCGGCCCCTCCCGCTGCGGAGCACAGGCTCCGGACGCGCAGGCCCAGCGGCCATGGCTCACGGGCCCAGCCGCTCCGCGGCATGTGGGATCCTCCCTGACCGGGTCACGAACATGCGTCCCCTGCATCGGCAGGCGGACTCTCAACCACTGCGCCACCAGGGACGCCCAGTGTTTTTTTGAGAGTATGTCTGGTGTTGTTCGTTTGGGGTGAATAGTCTCAGATAAATGGTATGGTCTTTCAATATGTAGCTTTATATCATTTTTTATTCAGGAAAATGTTCTTGTATTATAATTTTCAGTATTTGTTCTTTTCCATTGCTTTGTTGTTGTTTTAGTTAGAGACTCCTATTTTCTGTTAGATTTTCCTTTCCTGTCTTTAATATTTGTTATGTTTCTCTTGCATCCTTTTTATTTATCTCTTCATTTTATTTAAAAACATTTCTCCTTTTAGCCATCTGTTTCTCTTAAAAGCATTTTTGTGTTTATTTGCTCTTGTCTTCTAAAATAATGTTCATTTCTAAAATGGTGTTTTCTTTTATTTGTTGTTCTTCCTTGAGTTTTCTGAATCACCTCTTCTGTGAATTAAAAAAAAAATCTGATAGTCATTCATGCCTTGTATCATTTTGATATCTTTTATCTGGTTCTGAAATTGGGGGTGGGTGTGCTTTTATTGTCTGTTGGGGATATTTGCTGTGTAATATCTTTTCTTTACAGTAATTTTGTATGGCATCTGACATCAGTAGAGTCTGTTGCTCATTTTTATGTGAAGTTAGTTTTCTCCAACTCTTAGAAGGAGTATTAGTTTAGTTTGTTTTCCCCTCCTCATAGTACCCCTTCTTTTGTGGTTTTTGCACGGACAGCTTGCTTTCTGAGATTTTGTGGTTCCTCTCTCCCAGTTTTACCTAGACCTGTTCTTTCTTTCATCTTGTTGTCCCTGTTTTGTCCAGTTTTGATTCCACTCACTGCATTTTCTCCTCATTGTGGGTCTTTGTCCTGGAAGGGGGGTCCTGGAGGGTCAGTTTCAAGGGTCCATGGAGGCACACTGCTGCAGCCCTTTCAGACCTGCATTCATCTGCTATTGGAGTGGGCAAAACCTCTCCCTGTTTCAGCTGCTCATCTGATATTGGTCCATTGTGCTTTCCAGTGGGGCTGGAAACTTGAGGGTTGTGGGGTTTCTTCTGTTCTGCCAGCCCGCAGACATCCCATGGCTTCTTCGCACTTATGGCTGCTGGTGGTTTGTCCTTGCCTGCTTGTACTGTGGAGTTTGTGAGGATTCTTGTCATTGAGTTATGTCATAAATGTTGTCTGTGAGCTTTTGGTTTTGTTACCTAAACTGCTTTTATTGTCAGTTTTTATATTTCATTTAGAGAAAATTCTAGTTTTCTGTACAGAAAAATGAAGAATTTTTTCTTATTTCACAGAGAAAAGGATCTGCTTTTATGAAGTAACAGCCTTGTGAGGAAGGCCAAGAGGGTAAATTGCCAGTTACAACTTAGCAATTTGTGTTTAATATTTAAGGTTAATGCATTGTTTTATTGTGAAATCACCATAGAATGAGTTAGAGTACTAATTGCTTTTATTAATCACCAACAAGTAACTAAAAATCCAGAATGTGGCAACTAGCTGACTATATATTAGTATGTTATTGGAAATTTAAATGTGAGGTTAATTTTTTATTATCAGCTAATAAGTGATACAGATACTTCAGTGTAAAAGAAAATGCTTCTTCCTTGGGATATAAGTTATTTCTTTTATATGGTTTTGCCTATTTTGAGAATATAAAACACTTGAAGTAAAATTAGTCATTTCTGAAGACTCAGAGAACTGAGAACTTATCTGATTGTCCTCCCTATTACATCAATCCTGATTTCGCCTTTTTCATCAACTTGAAGACCCCCTTGGTTGTAATTTTGATTTTGATTTTTTTTTTTAAACTGGCAACTTCCTGTGTTATGTAGAGCAGGGGAGGGCCCAGAAGAGAGAACTAAAATTAAATGAGATAATTCTGCGTCTTCATACCTTCTCAGTTTAATTATTTCAGTAAGAATCTGAAATCAAATATAGAATGGAAAATGAATGTAGGAAAACCATCTGAGAACCAGTAGTATAGTTTAGACATCAAATCATAGCATTCTTTCAGTAGCAGTTTGGGTACCTATGACATTCTATATTGAATAATTGTTTTGAATAATAAAGAAACTTGCTTAGAAAATGTAGTTTTTTTTTCTTAGATATATAACCAGTGTTCTGTTCCTCAAATAAAATAAATTCTGACTCTAATTCTTGGTTATTTATACAAATTGGAGAAGATGGTGGGAAAGCCGTACCTGCCAATGTTTTGACATGAGATCTGTCCCAGGTATAGGTGATTCATTGTGGGAAGTACGTGCAGGATCTCCTTATGATCCTTGCATTTATAAAGTTTTTCTGGAATGGATTTTAAGGGCAGAGTTTTAGCAGGTAGTCAGTTTCTAAGGTAGAGGTAAGTGTTTTAAGAATGTTGTTTGAATGAAGTGATAAGAAGAGCCTACCTGACTGACTGCTCTTCTGTCTCCGAAGATGCCCTGCTGCCGCCTCAGGCAGGGCAGTTAGAGAGAAGGGCTAGTGCGTTTACTGTGGTTCAAGGGAGAGTTGTTTCAAGAAATAAGATTTTGTACTTAGGTCTTATTTTTTTGGTGTGTTTTCTATGTCAGCCTTGTTCCAGTATTTCTTTATTAATTCTAAAGATCTTAGAATTCTTGTACAATTCAGAAAGCCTGAGATTTAAGAGGAGATGATAAAAAGGAAAAAAAGACTGGAAGGAGATTCAGAGCTAACCTGTTTTCTTCTTAGTTCAGCAAAATCTCTCTGCTGCTTGTGCTTCGTACATATGTTGCTCACCTTGTAGAATGGTATTTTTCCATTTAGGAAAAATATTTTTTCCTTATTCCATTTGACCTAGAAGAGCAGGTTTTAGACCTTCTCCATGCTCTCCTTTTCTTCCAGAAAACTAGGGGTGGCTGAGATATGATGGCAGTTTGCTTGACCCTCCCCTAGAGTCGGGTAGTAGAGAACCTAGTCTTAGGTAATGACTTTAAAGAGACATTTATGAAGTCTTGAGATGTGAGGGCTACTGTCTAGGTTTGAGAGAGAACTTCTCCTAACTGTTACTGGCTAGAATATGCAAATGAAGAAAGGTTTCTATTAGCCTTGACCCCTTGTAGTCTTTATAATTGTTTCTTTTTTATTATCTAGTATGTATTGATTTCTTGGAAGAATTAAAGCATAATTTCAGTAGACATTTCCTCCCTGCCTACAGCTCTTTGAGAAAACTCCATGGTAGAATGGTGGCTCTGTTCTACTGCCATGTAGCTGCACGGTTTAGCATGGCCATGGGTTGACTGGACTGGAGCTAGCAGCAGGGCTAATTGTGCCCTGCCTGGCTTTCAGAAATATCAGAGAGGAATGTGGAGACATTTATGTTTTTTATTTAGGTTTGAGACTAAAAGATGCTTTCGGGGAAGTACAGGTGATTTGAGGATGAGGCTTTGTTTTTTTTTTTTGTAGTACGCGGGCCTCTCACTGCTGTGGCCTCTCCCGTTGCGGAGCACAGGCTCTGGACGCACAGGCTCAGTGGCCACGGTTCACGGGCCCAGCCTCTCCGCGGCATGTGGGATCTTCCCGGACTGGGACACAAACCCATGTCCCCTGCATCGGCAGGCGGACTCCCAACCACTGCGCCACCAGGGAAGCCCGAGGATGAGGCTTTTTGATAGAAGATCAGGGCAAAAGGTAGGAGGCCAGGCCATGAATGACCTCATAGGCAAATTCTGTTAGTGAGGGGAAGTCATTGCTAGGTTTTAAAATAGGAGATGGCATGATCTGATTGGGTCCATGATATAATGGAAGGCATGGAGTTAGTGCTTTTCAAAGTGTGGTCCTGGCATGGCAGCATCCCATCACTGGGGTGCTTGTTAGGAATGCAGATTCTTGAGCCCACCCCGGACCTGAACCAGAATCTCTGGGGTGGGCCCAGTCATGTTGAAGTTTAAGGCCCAAGTATTAGAAAAAATGTGGCTCTTTGGACCAGTAGTGCTAGGAAGTAACGCTAGTTATGTAATTGAGTACTCTGTTTTAGAGATTCTTTCTCCTGGGCAGTTCTTTTTTGCTCCGGTAATCCTTATTTGTAGCTATTATTTGTAGCTATAATTTCGATGAAAAAAAAAAATCCAAAGACTCGATGTTGTATTAAATTGAGCGTTTATGTGTTCGGGTTCCACTTGGCAAACAGCTTTCATTTTCCATAGCTTTACAGCTTTCAGCCTTTCTCTGTATTTGTTATAGAGATGGGATAAGTATACCCTCCTTCTGTTTCCTTTAGATTCTTAATCTGGATTATGCCTCTTTAGATTTCTGTGTGGAAATGTGTGTGTGATTTTAGGAATTGAAGTTTACTTGAAAGATATAAGTAAGATACAAAGAAGAGAGAGTAGTGATTAAAATAGAGAATTGATGGAAAACCTTTTATTGAATTTTTCTTTTAAATTTATGAGGAGGGAAAATTCCTTAGAAACATAAATTTCACGACCTAACTAAAGTTAATCGTTAAAAATTATTTTGGAATGGTTTAATGGTATAAACTACCTTCAGAAGGTAAACAGGGATTCACAGTCTTCCTTTCATCTATGTCCCTCAGCTGCTGGTTCTCTTACCCTGAGGCAGCCAGTGTCGTTTGCCTGTACACACGCACACACACGCACACACACACGCATTTGTAAATATATTACCATTAAAGTATATTTATTTTTTGCCATAAACAGTAGCATACTATACCTTTTATGATGGACAGTTACATTTTTTGAAATCTTTTGCTGTTGCTGCCGTGAGTAATATGGTAAGTGTATATGTATACCACACATGCATACACGTAACACATCTAATCTTCACACATGTGTTAATATATCTACAGAATAAGTTTCTAGAAGTTCACTAGCTGTGTCAAAGGGTATGTGCATGCGCAGTTTTGATAGCTATTGTCCAATTGCCCTCCATAAAGGCTATTTACACTAGAGCAAGGTACTAGCATGGTAGGTCTTTAAAGGGAAATTCAGGGTTTCTCTTTTCTAGTACCAGTTTGAACTCCCACCAGCAACGTGAGGAGGTGCTTATTTCTCCACAGCATCACCAACAGATTGTTTTGAATTTTTGCCAATGTGGTTGGTAAAAAGTAATTTTTGAGCAGAGTTTAATTGTGTATAATGTTGATCATCCTTTTATTTGTTTCTGTTCCTTTCCAATGAATTGCTGATAGCTTTTGAGTATACTTCATTTACTCAACAAGTACTCTTTGAGGAACTTCTGTCTGGTACTTTGTGGGCCTGGGAGATACCAAAATGAAAAATTTGCTGTGGGAAAAAAAAAAAAATTTGCTGTGGGGTTAGTTTTTGTTTTTAAGACGGGAGACACTTTGAAACATGCTGAAGAAGACAAGCCAGGAAGAGAGTACCCTGGTGTGCCTGAAGCTACACAAAGCGAAACGCCTGGTTGATAGAGGATTTAGGGAACCAGAAAATGCCTGTTTAGTCAGAGATACATTGTGTGTGATGTCACGACATCATTTCTGGGTCTTTTGCTCAGAATTCAGATAGTTTGACTACAGAATCTACTATTTGGGAACACATTTGTTTTTCACATGATTCGTGGTAACATTGCTGCAATAAAATGGAATATTAAGAAGGACTGAAGGTTCTGGTGACGTTACGCTGATTCTAGTAGGTGTGTACATACATGGATCCAATGTTCTTTATAAAGGCCCCTGACTTTACTTCTCATTACCATGTCACTTTCACATTGCTTCTCACTTTGTCTGGATGTCCCATGGCTTGTGATGGAAGGTCCACAATCTACCTTAGTCTGAAGGGGGTATATATAGTGTTTCATCCAGGGTTCTCAATGACTGTCCTGTAGGCAAAGTGCCCAGAGCAGAGCTAGATCAGAGCAGATCCCAAATAGGTAGGAATGAGAACCAGTTGCAGAGTAGCCAAAGAAAGATTTTTTTTTTAAGGACCAAGTATTAGCCATAGTGGGGAGGTCCTAGTCCCTTAGCCTCAAGAATTCCAAGGAGACCATACCATTTAGGTTCAGACTTTGAATGACCCTTTCCTCTGTATATCAGTGCCCTTGGCACTGTCTCTATGTAATGTCCAGGCCCTGGTTTTTGCCCCAGATCCTGATGAATCCAAGGAACATGGATGGATACTGCGAGGAGAGAAAAGAGAAACCCTGAATTTCCCTTTAAAGACCTACCATACTAGTACCTTGCTCTAGGGTAAATACCATTGTAAAATGCTTGTTCTTTGGGAAACTTAAAAACTTCAGATGCAGGTCTTGACTAGAAAGTGAAGAGGAACTGAATTTTAACTCTTTGCTTAAAAATATATCATTTTGGAAGCATTGAAAATAGTTAAACTTTGAGAGTGAACAGTTTAACAGCAACCCAAAAATAAATTAAAAAGTGAAACCACCCAACAGATACAAACTACGGTTCATAAAATAGATAAGCAACAAGGATTTACTGTACAGCACAGGGAACTATATTCAGTATCTTGTAATCACCTATAATGGAAAAAATCTGAAAAATATGTATAACTGAATCACTTTGCTGTACACCTGAAACTAACACAATATTGTAAATCAGCTGTATTTCAACAACAACAACAAAAATGACACCAGCTGCTCAGTAGTTTTACTTTATCTTAAATGCTAAATGCTAGACTGAAAATGATGTACTTGTCTTTCTTCTAGAAGTATATGTTTTGAATATGTAATGAGATTTCTTTTTCTGTGGCTTTGAAGAATCACTTTTACTACTTTATTGTCAGACCTTTCCTGTAAGAAGTGTGATCAGGGCTTTCCCATGCAATCTGGCACAAGAATGAAGATTGACACTTAAGCTTTGTACCTCAATATCCCTTTTCCTTATCCCCTTTTATTATATATCAAGTAGATGAGATTTTTTAAAGTGAAGATTGAATTGTTTTCTCACACTTAGTGTGAACTGGCAGAAAAATGGAAAGGCTTATTCTTTGAGACCGTTGACGTGGCTGGAGGGGAGGAGAAAATAGTCCCCCCTGTCTTATTTTCCTGCCCTCCTTTTCACCTCGATTTAAAAAATTAGGTGCAAACGCAAAATTCAAAAACAATAAATTTAGGATGAATTAAAATTCAGGTAGAATTAAGATACTGTAATTAAGTTATATAGCATTTGACACTAAATGTATGTAAATTTTTTAAAACATTTATTTATTTTTGGCTGCGTTGGGTCTTCGTTGCTGCACGCAGTGTTTTTCTAGTTGCGGCGAGCGGGGGCTACTCTTCGTTGTGGTGCGCAGGCTTCTCATTGCAGTGGCTTCTCTTGTTGTGGAACACGGGCTCTAGGTGCGCGGGCTTCAATAGTTGTGGCTCGCGGGCTGCAGGCTCAGTAGTTGTGGTGCACGGGCTTAGTTGCTCCGCAGCATGTGAGATCTTTCACGGACCAGGGCTCGAACCTGAGTCCCTTGCATTGGCAGGTGGATTCTTAACCACTGTGCCACCAGGGAAGTCCCTGTAATCTTTTTAAAAATGGTATTTTATGGTGTTTATGTCCCGTGAATATTCTTATTCAATTTCTAGAGTCAGTTATTAACTCTCGAAGAAGAGATGGTTTGGGCATCTAGTGGGCTTCCTGTGGAAATGGAAAGCAGATCTATATGCTTGGTAACATTTAAAGTCAGGGCTGAACCACTCAAGAAATGTTTGATGATCAGATATTTTTTAAAGTCCCATCAGTGGACTTTAAAAGTCACTTAAATACCTGATTTTGCAGTGATAAACCTTTTTAGCTTTTAAAACCAGTATTTTCCACAAAAAGGAGAGAATCTTTCTCTCTCTCTTCGCCTCCTCCCGCCACCCCCTAAAAATCTATCTTTCTAAATTGAGAAATCACTTGACAAATGAAGAGGAAGTACTCCTTGAAGGCAGAAATTTATCTTATTCTCACTTTTGAATTACGGTATCTGTTTTAAAGCACAGGTATGATAGGAAATACTCACTAGGGTGACTGTCATTAAGGAAAGGTTAATCTGTGGTGTGCACTGTGCTGTAGAGCAGGAAAATGTGCACGACACAGGAGCTTGCTTTCAAATAGGTTAACACGAAGAGCTTCTGCAATTAGAGTGATTTAATTCTGAAGGTTCGAAGAGACCTCAGAGATCATCTAATTTAGCCAATCCTTCTGATTTTATAGACACAGAAACTGAGACTCAGAGCATTTAAATAGCCCATGCAGGCAAAGCTGGCATTGTAGCCAGAGTTCCTCGCTTGTAGCGCACTCTACGGTGCTTGAGGGGTGGGGCAGAATCCCCCTGAAATTGACCCGTGTGCTTTTCACCTGAGAACTCTGCATTACTACCTCATAAAGCAGGGCTGACGAGAATAGAAATTTTAGGTAATAGTAATATTTTTCTATGTTTCTTTTTTTTTTTTGCGGTACGCGGGCC
>RJWK010069614.1:0-11069 GCA_004363435.1 Platanista minor | reverse complement strand
TGGCACATTGGTTGAGAGTCCGCCTGCCGATGCAGGGGACACAGGTTCATGCCCCGGTCCGGGAAGATCCCACATGCCGTGGAGCGGCTGGGCCCGTGCGCAGTGGCCGCTGAGCCGGCGCGTCCGGAGCCTGTGCTCCGCAACGGGAGAGGCCGCAGCAGTGAGAAGCCCGCGTACCGCAAAAAAAAAAAAAAACAGAAGGCAGGTGGGAATCATCTTGAATATAGTAGAGAAAAGTAGGCAACTGGTGGGCATTCCAGCCCAAACATCCTGCTTCCTCTCCAAAGCCATCACCACCAGGTCAATCCTGGGGGGATGATGAGTACAGCTGCTGTGAGTGGAATTCAAGCCATGTTCCCCAAACCCTTTCATCGTTCCTTTCTGTCCCCTGCCCTGCATGCCCACCCTTCCCTACTCCCTCACTTCTTGTGGGTGGCAGAGAGAACCCTAGAGGCATCTGTGTTTGGTTAGAGCTAAAGCTCCCAAGACGACCTAGGCAACGAATTAAGAAGGTTCGATATTAAGGGGATCCACTGCTAGGGTGAGTTTTTGTATGTTTGTTTCATTTTCCCCTCCAGGTCTGTTGTCACAGGCGTGAAGATTACCTGAGTGCCATACCCTTCTCCCTCGGGCTCTGTCTCACCCATGTCAGGCGTTCCCTGCAACAAATCTTCCGTGTTATTCAGTACACCTTCAGAGCGGAGGGACACAAAGCGACAAAGCACGTGTCAGTTGCTGTACTCACCTTCTATCACCCCTGTAAAACTCAAGAACGTATCAGCCTAAAACAACACCCATTTCTTATCTCGCAGTCTGAGGCCACAAGTCCCACATGGCTGACTGACTCTGCTCTGGGCTCACAGATGGTGGGAGGGCTGTGTCCCTCGCTGCGGCGTCTGGAGATGGGTCTGCTTCCAAGCTCACTCAGGCTGTTGGCAGAATCCAGTGCCATGGGGTTGTAGGACTGAGGTCTCTCAGTTTGCAGGGGACACTCACATTCCTTGGCTGGGGGCCACCTTTCTCCAGCTTCCAGCCCCCAGCACTGGCCAAGCCTGCCCCACACTCGGGGTCTCTCCTGAGCCCTCTCCCCCTGCAGTCCTCTGAGCAGCTCTTCTACTTATAAGCAACTCATGTGTGTGCACTGGGCCACCCGGGTCTTCTAGGATAATCTCCCCATTTCTAGGGCAGCTGATTTAGTGACACTAATTCCACCTGTCCAGACCCTCCCAGCAGCTCCTAGATTAGCCTTTGATTGAACACAGGGGGTCAGGAGTTTGAGGGGCAGTGCTGGAATCCTGTCTCCCCTACCTGCTCCACCGTAAGCCATTAGCAAGAACCTGCAAATCCTTATTTTGACCTAAGCTGCCAGGTACCCACTGGAGAACCTTATGCTTATCACTTGGAGGGTCTCATGACCCCCTCAGAAAACACTTTGTCTAACTTCTGAAGGAAAGCCCCTCGCCCCCCGCTTTTCCAGTGCTGAATTGTGTGGTGAGAGCCCCTCACCAGATCCCCCTCCCCCAGGAAATCACAATGGCTTCATCTGAAACCAAAATGCCTCAGAGACTGGGACCTATTGATGATCGCCTTTCTTCTTGCCTAAGACTTAACTGTAGATTTTGGCCCTAATGCGTCTTGGGTCTTTAAAATGGGATTTGGAGAGTTAAGGTACTTTTGTGAGTTGAACTCACTCTCTAGAAACCAAAAAAGATATGAGAAAAACCATATTGCTCTTGAGAATTATTGCCATTGATATATTTCACAGTACTAATATCCTCTACTAGGATCTTGAGTGAAATGGAATTGAATGAATTCCATTTTAAAAAATGAATTGAACATGACCAGTCACAAGAATCCCAGGGCTAAATTTCAAATAGTAAAGGTTACAGAAACCCTCTGTGTTGAGCTAACCCTCTAATGAGAGAGACTCCCAACCCTGAAGTCTCAAATGGTTTTTGAGGACACTACAGAGAGAAGCCACATAATTGGAGGGTGTCATCCATTCCAGGAGGGTATCCTGGAAAGACAAGGATCAAGCAGCTGACACAATTAGGCCATGAAGAGGTTTCATTTAAAAGCTGAGAGCAAAATCGCTGTCCTTTCATCACTACTGTAAGGAGATTTCGGTTACACCCCCTCTGGCAGAGCTCTAGTCCATAACGTAAAGAGCGTTGATTTCTCGCCTGCTTGGCTTATTTTATTCCTAGTCAGAAGCACGGCCTCAAATTAGCTTCACCATTTATTGGCCTCTCTCAACCATAAAAGCATCTTTTCTCTCTCTTGATAGTCCAGCTCCCCATCTAAAGTGACAGAAGAAAGCTCCCACTCAAAGTCTGCATCCATCCTCCCCTCTGGTCCCACTTCAAGATGTTCATCACATGATTCAAAGGGAAGTGAAAATAAGCCACAGGCAGTGCAGCGCCCGTTTCCAATCTGAGAGGGTTTGCACAGCAGAGCCATGTGGATGAAGTTCAAGGGCAGCTGAGAAGGATGAAGTTCCGCCCACACTGGACTGAAGTCCTGAATTTGAGAACTCAAACTCAGAAAGTGGTGGTATTAAACACTAAAATACTTTGGGGGGAAAATGAGTTTTATCATATAATTTTAGGTCTGTTATATAGTTGTTGAGCATTAAGATGTTTTGAGATATTAAAATCAAAATCTGTCATTTGCAGTGTTGGAGCATCTGGCATTAATCTGACACCATCAGCACCCAGCTATGTAGAAATTGTGTGTGACCATCGTGTTTCCTGAGATCAAGGCTCAGAACTGTGATCACTGATTTCTTTCCTCTATTTCATTCAATCTCTGTTGTTTCACCCATGTGGCTCAACGCAATGAGCTTAGCTTTCCTTTTACTCTCTAGTGAAATAATTAAGAAAAATATAGATTTCCCCCAAATTTTATGTTGGCGGCTTGCTTTAGCTTCTGAAGAGGACCAATAAGTCTGAACCCTCAGCGAGCAGACCTAAACCAGACTGTATTCTAGTTGTCCAAGGAGTTGACTTTCATGTTAATAAACTTGTAATGTTTATTGAATTTGGAGCCCTAAAGACCTGGCTCAAATCTTGACTCTAGAACTTACTGATTATGTAACTATGAATGGACAAGGCTCTCAAAAACTCAATTTTATATTAAATGGGGAGAAAAGTTATCATTCAGGGTTGTCATAGGAATTACAGGTAATATCTCTACCATGCCTAGTATGGCAGAGAATAAGAACTAAAAAAGTAATACGATAGTTTTTAATTTCTATTCGTATCATGTCTCACTCATATTATTTTAATTAATCTCAAAATATCCTTGTGAAGGTAAAATGCGATAGAATTTATTTCATGCCTTTAACTGGTGACAAGGAAGGCAAAAAAAGAATCATTCTGGGTGTTTGTGTAATTGACTGTGGGTAATTTTAGACACCAGTACACATTACAGCTCTATTAAAATGAAAATATTTTACTTTTTAATTACTTTCAGGAACTTGAGTATGTGAGGGATGGCTGACAGAAGCTTGATTTGCCTTTGAGAACTCCTTGGACAATTAGAATATAATCTTGTTTAGGTCTGCTAACCAAGGGTTCAGACTTATTAGTCCTCTTGCTGCCTGATTCTAGGTTGAATTGAGCTCAGTGTGATTTAGCAACCATAAAAGTAAAGGTCCACTCAGTTTTCGCCTGTTATTTAAGGCTGACCTGCACAGTAATATTCATTTATCAAGACACTACTTTCCTGTTTAATCAAAATATTCATTTCGAGAGTTACCAAAGATAATCCACCTTAAGATACAGCTTTCTATGAATTTTCCTCTAAGTAAATGAACAGAGAGCTCATAGGTGGTCCACCAAGAGTCCAGGAGGCTATGTATTATTGCTTGGGGAGATTAGATTCTATAATAGTTTAAAGAAAAGAAAGCTTCCAGTTGAGGCTTTTGTGTGTTTTTGCCACTTCAGCAGTCATTTCTTTTCTGTTATGGCCAAGTTATTATGGAATTACAGAATGCTGAAACTTAAGAGGAACTTAATAGACCATGTAATTGAAAGATCATCACTTCACAGATGAAACAAATCAAAACTGAAGTCCAAGCAGTTGTGTGTGTGGCCCAAGGCCACACAACTAATAAATGGCACATGCCCCAATTCCTATTTTTTTTTTTTATTCCACAAATATTTACTGAGTTTTCATTATGTACAAGGCACTGTGCTCAGTACTGGGGAAAGACAAATATAAGTAAGGAGTCACTGAGCCCTGGAGGAACCCTTCTCCAGCTCCACTTTCTCAATATTTAGCGCTTTCTATCATCTCTGAACTCTGAGGTACGTACATCCCCAAAGGAGAAAGAACGTCTGCCCTCAAACTGGGTTCCTTAATAGTAGGTGAAGTTTAAAATCTCAAGTTACCTACTTAGCTCTAAGAAGGAGAGAGAGAGAAAAATGAAAGGATTTTTAGATGTGGCCCAAAGTCATGTTTTTAAATAGGAAAGTATATGATAGTTTGTGACCCAGAAAAAAAGTAGAATTTGCTTAGCCCAGGAGGCTCATTTTATGTGAAAGTTATGTCATGGTCTGATGCTTTTAAATTAAACTTTTACTACTTAGCCATGTAAAGTATTTGATTTTTGAAAAGTCTTCATAATCAAGTAATTAGCAAAAAAATAGAAGGACATTTATAAAATGTGGAGAGAGACTAAGAAGGACATATCCAGCTTTAATTCCTTGCCAAGTGGAAGACTGTTTTCCAGTCTTGTTTTAAATTATATATGTCTCTCTTTGAGAGAGGAAAAAATGACGTCTCACTCCTCTACCTCTAGCAAAAGAATTCACGAAGCAACACAAAATGGTCTTGGTCATAAATATTTGTTGTTCTAAGGATGTGAAAATACAGCTATCTATGACTGGACTGTTTCACAGACCCTATGGGTACCACTCTGGAGCTTATATCCCATCAGCGGGGTAACTGATTCCTACTGTATTTTGGTCTCAGGCAAACTGAGCAAGTAATTTTCTACTTGGTTCTGCCTTATTAGGTAAAACACGAAGCATGCCCTTAAAAATATGGGTTATTCATGCATTATCCTAACAGGCACTGCTCTCCATCTGACTCATAAAACTGATGGGCACCCCTCAGAATGAAACCAACAAGATGAGGTAGTTGGCAGCTTCATTTCACACATCCACGCACATTTCTTTTTTATAACTGTGGTCGCTTTCTGTTTTCTCCTAAGTGATTTCTATGTGAGCAACTGCTTAGAATTTAGTTGTAAAGATCTGCTTGCATCAAAAATAGGCTCTCAAATGTGACCCCTCATTTTGAAGTTAAAATATATTAGGCCATCTGAGTGCAGGGGCTGCTAATGTTTCCGACTTTAAGGGGATGAGATTTAAAAGGTGCTGTTGACTATGCCAGTTACAATGGTTTTTTGCTTTTATATCTGTCCTGTTCTGGTTCTACTTCAGAGTTCAATTAAACACCTGAAATGCTAAATATAATCTGTGCAAGCAATGGTTCGCCTCACTGGATCAACATGTTACTTTCTTGGAGTTAATCACCTGCTGTAGCTAATTAAGTGTCTATCCGTGAAAAAGCTGATTTTTCCAACAAATAACTAAAATAATGTCTCCAAGTTTACTGCTCTAAGAAACAAATCAGCTATTCAGAAGAGAACATTTTTCGATATTCATGTTTAATGACTAGTTCAATGTGTGTTAATTGCTCTTTACATAGTGAGACTTATTTAGGGTTAATTGTACAATATTTTAATATGTAGAGACTTGGGATTGTATTTCCCTTTGACCCAATTCAACACCCTTTGATTTTTAATAGCACTCATTACTTTCCCTGCCACTTTTTTTGAGGACAGCTCCACCTTGGAGAAAGGGAAAAGGAGAAAGGGGGAGAAATGACTTTAGCAATTCACTTTAACAGCTATTCATTAGGCCTCCGCCATGCTCAAAATACTCAGCTTAAGGACAGGGGGCAGCAAACGGCAGCCCCTGGTCTTGTCCTTAAGGAGTTTATGGTCCAGTAATGGGTGTGGCCAGGCATATGAGCCATTGAAGTAAGAAGAACAGAATAAAGAATGAAACAGAGGTGCATCTGAAGAAGTGTGGAAAGACAGAAGAGGGAAGGAACAATTCTAACTGCCGTGCAGGAAGAATTTTCTCAAAAAGGAGGAAATTGATAGGGTTTTGAAAGCTGGAAAAGATTTTTATAGCAAATGATGAAAATTCCGATTGAGGAAACACATTGAGCAAATGTGTTGGGATAGGAGAATTCACATAGTATTGGGGTAACTGGTATAGAACAGGGTATATGGAAAAGAGAGTGATGAATGGTCTGTTGAGGCGATATGGGATGTTTTGTCTCTAATTTGCATACATTTTTAAATTTAGTGCAACCAATCCCTCATGTGAGCCTTTTAACCTAATTTTATTGAGATACAGTTGACATACAGAACTGTATACATTTAAGCATGATTTGACTTACATACGTCATGAAATGATGACCACAATAAGTTTAGTTAACACCTGTCATCTCACATTACCAAAAAAAAAAAAAAAGAAGAAGAAAAGAAAAAATTTTTTTTTTCCTTGTGATAAGGACTCTTAGGATTTACTGTCTTTTTTTTTTTTTTTTTTTTTTTTTTTTGCGGTACGCGCGCCTCTCACTATTGTGGCCTCTCCCGTTGCGGAGCACTGTCTCCGGACGCGCAGGCTCAGCGGCCATGGCTCCCGGGCTCAGCCGCTCCGCGGCACGTGAGATCTTCCCGGACCGGGGCACGAACCCATGTGCCCTGCATTGGCAGGCGGACGCTCAACCACTGCACCACCAGGGAGCCCGGATTTACTGTCTTAACAACTTTCAAATACACAGTACAGCTGTGTTAACTATAGTCACCGTGCTGTACATTACATCCCTAGTGCTACTTATTTATCTTATTAACTGGAAGTTTGTACTTCTGACCACCTTCATCCAACTTCTCCCTCCCCCTACCCCCCCCCCCCCCCCCCCCCGCCTCTGGTGACCACAAGTCTGATCTCTTTTTCTATGAGATTTTGTTTTTTTTCTCTTTCGCACGTAAGTGAGGCCACACAGTATTTGTCCTTCTCTAACTTATTTCACTTTGTATAATGTCCTCAAGGTCTCTCCATGTGGTTGCAAGGCAGAATTTCCTCTGTTTTTATGGCTGAATAATATTGTTATATATACAATAATTTATTTATCCATTCCTCTGTCAGTGGACACGTAGGTTGTTTCTGTGTCTTGGCGACTGTAAATAACGTTGCTATGAACCTGGGGTTTCAGATAACTCTTCAACATAGTGTTTCTCACTTCTTTCAGATACATTCCCAGAAGTGGAATTGCTGGCTCATATGGTAGTTCCATTTTTAATTTTTTGAGGAACCTCCATACTGTTTTCCACAGTGGCTGCACCTAATACATTCCCACCAACAGTGCACAAGGGTTCCCTTTTCTCCACATCCTCACAAGCATTTCTGAGCTCTTGTCTTTTTGATGACGGCCATTCTAACAGGCATGAGGTAATATCTCATCCTGGTTTTGATTTGCATTTCCCTAATGATTAATGATGTTGAGCATCTTTTCCTGTACCTGTTGGGTTGGTCGTTTGTATATCTTCTTTGGAAATATGTCTGTTTAGGTCCTTTGCCCATTTTTTAACTGGATGATTTGGGGTTTTTTGCTACTGAGTTCTATGCGTTCTTTATATATTTTGGATAGTAACCCCTTATCAGAGGTATGGTTTGCAAATATTTTTCCCATTCTGTAGGTTGTTTTTTTCTCACATAGACATTTTAATCTCCTAATGCTAGATTCTCAGGCAGAGTTTCCAAAAACGGTCTGTTTCCCTCAGCAGCCACAAATGTGGGGCAATTTGCCCACTGGCTGTGATGTGATTGCTTTCTAGGGTGTCCTCCTAGTGCAGAGGATCGAGAACAGCCTAAGCTATGGGGTATAGGGAAGACAGAAGCACATTTCCTTGATAAGAAAACATTTCCCCCTTTGCCCATTTGTTAGCCTTTTCTTTGAAAGAATCTCCATTCTTTCATAAGGACCATTATTCTACCATCTTCTTTCCCACACACTGGGAGCAGCCATTGACATAAACAACTCTCCTCAACTGTTTCTTGATCTGCTTCAGTTTATTTGTGGAATTTGGAAAGGCTCTCCTCTCTCCTGATGCATTCTTCTGTGATATTAGTCTCTGGTTCTGGGTCTGATGGAAATACATTCTCTCACAGGTGATTTTTCAGTTTCAAACAGGAGTTAGCAAATGATTTCAGTAAAAGCCCAGACAGTAAATAAGGTTGGCTTTGTGGACCAGATATGCTCTGTTGCCACCACTCAGCTCCATCATTGTAACATAAATGCAGCCATGAGCAACATGAAATGAGTGAGCATGGCTGTATGCCAATAAACTCCAGTTAGGGACACTCAAATTTGAATTCTGTACAGCTTTCACATATCATAATATATCATTCATCTTTTGATTTTTTTCAACTACTCAAAAATGTAAAAATCATTCTAAACCTCTGGGTCATAGAGATAGGATTTGGAGTTGGCTAGTCCCTGGTCTAAAATGTGGACAGGGTGACCTGTTATACCTGTGCTTCTAAAGCATTATATATTTTTCTAGACACTGCATCTATGAGTATGTAATGTTTCTCCACCATTAGATGCTGACCTCGTTGCTACTACTAATTATCCCAACTCTATTACTTGACCTATTATTATCATCTTTATTATCTACTGTACATAGTTGATATATGTTGTCTTATTTAATTTTGACAGCTATCCCATGTGGTATAGATAAGAACACCAACACAGAATAGTTAATAGCATGGTTTTGCATATTTGAAATTTGCTAAGAGAATAGATCTTGTGTTCTCACTACAAGAAAAATATTGTAACTATATGAGGCAATGGATGTGTTCCTTAGCTTGATTGTAGTAATCATTTCACAGTGTATACATATATCAAATCATCATGTTGTATACCTTAAATATAAAAAATTTTATTTGTCAATTATACTTCAGTAAAGCTAGGGGGAATAAGAACACCAGCACGAAGAGTTAAAGAATTTGCCCAAGATTACATGATTTTTAAGTGGCAGATATACGATTCAAATCTATTTGAGCATTGTACTACAGTTCTCTTGAAAAAAAAATATATGACTTCCATATCTTCTCTCAATAATTTATTCTTTTCTCAGGTTTTCCCTCAAACATAACTATCTACGATTACTTTCACATTTTTACTGCTTACAACAATCTTTGGAGCTGAATTCTGGTAATTTTGATCTAACTATATTTTCCCATTAAAACTATGTATTGACTTTTTAATCATCCTAATATGTGAGATAAAAGAATCACATAGCATACTTTAAGTTTCTTGATTTAATTCTTAAAATTGACACTAATTAAAGTGGATTCATAATAATAATGACAAATATTTTTGAGCTAGGCTCAGAAAAGTCTTTACATATGTTTTACCCTTTGATCATTTAATCTTTATTATCCCTATGAGATAAATAGTATTATTTTCTCCATTTTATAACTGAAAACCTGGAGCATAAGGAAGCTACACAGCTTACCTAAGATTACACAGCTAATAAGTGACAGAGCCAGAATTTGAACAAAGCCTATCTGACTCCAAGTATATGCTTTAGTAACCTAAATAAATAATAGAATAATAATCATAACAAATAATAATAGTAATAGTAGTAAGAAGGAAAGACAGAAGGAAAGGAGGGAGGGAGGGAAGAAAGGAAGGAGTTTAAAAGGTTTAAAAGTTGTACTGGAAAGAAAAATTAATTGGGATCTAAGAGATCTAAATACTAGTTTTTGTTTTTTTTGGTTTTTTAATTTGCAATACGCGGGCCTCTCACTGTTGCGGCCTCTCCCGTTGCGGAGCACAGGCTCCGGACGCGGAGGCTCAGCGGCCACGGCTCACGGGCCCAGCCGCTCCGCGGCATGTGGGATCCTCCCGGACCGGGGCACGAACCCGCGTCCCCCGCATCGGCAGGCGGACTCTCAACCACTGCGCCACCGGGGAAGGCCCTAAATACTAGTTTTTTAACCAGATATGTGAATCTAGGCAAGCCACTCTAGCTTCTTTTATTCCCTCTGTATGTCCTTCTCCATCTGTAAACTGAGTGCTTAAGTCTAGGCATCTCCATGCTATCTTCTAGTTCTATTATTTTATGATCCCATTTTTCAAAAAACCTTCTCCTCTCCTCCTCCTTGCTGACAGAAAAGCACTTTTGAGACCTCAAACTTTATTACATAAGCCCTCTTTGAGTATTTAAAATCTGTACTATTTAAGTACAATCAAAGACTGTCAAAACAGATATTTTATGTCTAGCATGGATGGAAATGCGTGATTCCCTGTAGAATGCAGGGGTTACCAAACACTAATCAGTTGAGACAAAGATTCGAGATGAGTATATGCATCTCACCACAGAATTATAATCAGCTCTGGCTGGGCTCTTTCATGGCAGAGTCAGAAACAGAATGAAAGAGGCCCTGAGCATAGAGACACAGAGAAGTTTCCATCTTATTGACAGAAACTCTAGCCTCACTCCCATCACAGCTGTGTGTCTCTTGTGATTGAAGAGACCCGGGGGTGCCCTTTTCCCAGGCTCTGGATGGAGGTATGGCTCCATCTGCGGTGTAGCTCGTGGAGGGTAATGAAGGGAATGCCTGGTAAATAATGAAACCTTATTCTGGTTGTTCTTTTTTCTATCAAAAGAGTAAACAGTGTTCTTGAAGTCTCTGGGATCCTTTGTGGTATTCTTACCCTTTTTGTTTTACTTTCTTCTGAAAATCAGATTTTACTGATCTAATTGATGGAAAAAAGAACTTCTGGGCTTCCCTGGTGGCGCAGTGGTTGAGAGTCCGCCTGCCGATGCAGGGGACGCGGGTTCGTGCCCCCGTCCGGGAAGATCCCACATGCCGCGGAGCGGCTGGGCCCGTGAGCCATGGCCGCTGAGCCTGCGCGTCCGGAGCCTGTGCTCCGCAACGCGAGAGGCCACAACAGCGAGAGGCCCGCGTACC